>JAQZBX010102230.1:0-11179 GCA_029593785.1 Cabassous unicinctus | reverse complement strand
GGTTCTCCGACCTCCTGATAAATTCATTCTCTGCTTGAATCAGCCAGAGTCAGTTCTGTAGCTTGCACCAGATAACCGAGGCCGATACAGGGTGCGGCACTGATATGGGTTAAGACCAAGTACAAAGTCAGGCCACTGTGGTAGGGGATTCAGTTTTCAAAGAGATAAAGATGTTAAAAGCTACTCAGTTAGGGGTTCCATGTCTCCACAAAGTTCTCTTGGCTTTGATTTTTTGCCTCTTTTCCTTTTGTATTGTTTCTTTCTTCTCCCTCATGGCTGTGGCCCCTGTACCCCCCCATAGAAGGCTAAGAAGGAAGCAGGAAGGAATCACAGGGATTGACACAGGATCTCTTCTGAGAAGTAGATCTGCCTGTAGATTTCCGACTAGACAAAAAGAATCCTCCTGGAAGTCTGGCCTAGTTCACCAGGACAGGGCCTTGAATTAGATCCCTTTCATTTACAAGCAAGAGGAACTGAGAACTAATGTAAGAAAGGGGGGAATTATTGGGTCATGGAACTGAAAAGACCGTGTCAGGGAACATCCATCACCTTTGCTGCTTGGTAGGATGAGGGAGTCTTTCCCAAAAGCTCCAGAAGAAAATTCCCCAGGAAATCTCTGATTGGCCAGGCGAGAGTCACATCCCACCCCCACACCAGCCACTCTCTGGGTGACAGGGTTGATTGGTGGGGCCTCGGCTGTATCTGTTTGTGTGAAAGAGAGTTGGGGCGATGTGAGGGAAGGAGTCAGCTCCACCGGAGCAACGTGGAAAGAGGCATTCCGTGAATCAGAAAAAGTGAGAAGAGATGCTGGGCAGACAACAAAATCAAAGCTGTAGCTGCTGACAAAGATGAGCGCCCTCCACACGTGGGTTTTGAGGGACCCCGATGCAGGCTCCTGGCCACCTCTTTTCACAGAGACGAGGCCTCACATCACCAAGCATCCATTGGGCTGTTTTATTTTCTTTAGAGTCTGTGTTAATTTCCTAGTGCTTCCATAAAAAATTACCACAAACCTGGTGGCTTAAAATGACAGAAAGCTATTTCCTCACAGTTCTGGAGGCCAAAACTGAGGCTTCGTCAGGGCCGCCCTCCCCTGAGCTCAAGGGGAGATTCCTGTTTCTTCCACCTTCTGGTGGCTCCAGGTGTTCCTGGGCTGTGGTGGCAAAACACTGATCTGGGCTTCTGCCTTCACGTGGCCTTCTCTTCTCTCCGTGTTGCTTCTCTGGGTGTCTCTTACAAGGACACTTGCCATTGGATTTAGGGCTCACCCGAGCAATCCAGGATATCCTTAGTTTAATTACATCTGTAAAGACCCATTTTTCGAATAAGGTCAAATTCACAGGTTTCAAGGGTTAGGACATGGACAGACCTCTTGGGGCCTACAGACTCCTTATAATTATGTGATCTTTTCTGGGTTAGTTATTTATTTGTACTGCCCACCCTGCTCTTTTCCAGATGTAAATTTCACTGGAGCTAGGATGGGTCTATCTTTTTAACTATCTCAGTAAGGTCTAAAGCGTGTCTGTGGTTGATTGATGAAAGAATGAAGGAATTGATTTCCTTGGATTGTGTTCCCTTGGCACTTTAGCCATAAATTTAGTGCCGATCTTAACCCACTGCATTAGAATTAGATATAAATGGGTCTCTGTCCTTCATTTTAATATGTGCTCCCTCAGACCTATTTTCCCCCCCACAGTTCTGTGTAATCATTTCTGCCCTTTATTTCCAAGTAACAAAATTTATGTACCAAATATATTGCTGCCTTAGGAATTAATAGTAGATAAAGACCAAGTATAAACATGCCCTGTATATTGCATGGGTTTAGGTTTTTTCAAAAACTGCCTGTCCAGCTCTAAATAATTTTGGCTCTTTCTACTTCTCCCAATACTTTTCTGATATCAAATTACAGGTTAAGCTACCAGTCACTGAGCAACATGTGAACAGAACCTTAAAGTGCTTTTCAGTCTAACTCTCCTTGTACAAGTCGGTCACCTTCCACAATTTTTCTTTTCTTAAACTGGCCCTGAACAATTGTGGTGTGAAAGGGCAACTGCAGATCGACATTAGACTGATGCATTAGATGGAAAAGTAGGGGCAAGAACTTGTTTTTGACAGCCCTGTATCCAATTTAAAAAAACCAACCATAATTAACATGCTCCGCCACGAGAGCAGCTGACTCCTCAGTCTGAAACACCTACTGGGAAGAAGTATTTAATGGAGTAATTTCTGCTGAGACTCTGCACTGCCACAAAGCTAATTAAATGACAGCATTGTGGTCCCAGAGCTTTGAGTGTTTGTGAGTGTCCATCCATGTGTGCATGGAGAGTTTCCGCCATGTCTTTCAACAAGTGTTTCTTGAGCCCCTACTGTTATGGATTAAATTGTGTCCCCTCAAAAGGAAGGTTCAGTTCCTAAGCCCCGGTCCTGTGAATAAGACCTTCTTTGGAAATAGGGTCTTTGAGATGGGATGGGCCCTAATCCAACATGGCTGTATCCTCACTATGAGGAGAGAACTCCACACGGACAGAGGAGGAGGAGAAGGCCGCGTGAAGACGGAGGCGGCTGCGGCTGCAAGCCAAGGACCGCCAAGCATTGCTGGCAAACGCCAGGAGCCAGAAGACGCACAGGAGGAATCTCCCTACAGCTTTCAGAGGGAGCTTGTCCCTGCCCACGTCCTGATTCCATGCTTCTAGCCTCAGAACTGTGGAACTATATATTTCTGTTGTTTTCAGCCACGGTGTTTGTGGCCCTTGTTGCAGAAGCCTTAGGGACCTAAGACACCTGCCAGGCACCTGGCGCAGTGCTGAGCATGCAGGTCCTACTTGCCCACTTCAAGCCATAGGGATTCAGATGGATTGCTGCAGCTTCCCCGGGAGGGAAATTTCTCGCATTTTTGAAGAAAGCAGTCAGTGTACACCAGAGAACCCGGTTTCAATTACTCTGCCCATCGCCGTGCTAAATGAGCAGGCTTTAAGAGGGCCCTGCAGACACCACAAAAATGTTCCCAAAGTGCAAAAGCATGAAAACAAAAATGTCTCTCTGTAGATGTGCCCTACAAAACCCAACAGAGGACTCACAAGGAACGAGCACTTGATTGGGATCAGAGCCATGAGACATGTAATTAGTGGGCAAATCACCTCCTCAAATGGTTCCTCATCAGCTTTTACCACATGGACTTGGGCCAGAGTTTGCTTTCAGTCACACCCGTGAATGCTCCGGTGAGTCTGGAGCCATTTAATGCAGATTTTGACTTTGTGAATATTTGCAGCTTGCATATAAAATGGGGGCAAGTGAGGTCTGCTTCATCAGACAGAATTTCCTTTTATTGTGAGCCTCGCTTAGGAAAGAAACAAAAGCGTCACTGCGTCCTGAGCAGGCTTTATTAAGCCTGGAAAACGTCCCCTCCAACTCCTGTTGAATTGAATGGGTGGGCACCATTCGGTCACCCTAAAGGCTGGCGTATTTCTATCCTATATTGTGCTGAAATTAAGATCATACCTTTCTGTGTTGGGTTAGTTATTGTAAGGTTACTTCTGCAGGAAGTCTGCTGGACCGGTCCCTGATTTTTTTGGATGAAAATAGAAAGGTGCACGATGAAATAAGTAATGTCCCTCAGCTGTTACGCGTTGCCGTGACCGGTCCCCCTGCTCCAAGAGGAGTGTAGAGGAGGTGTCCGGGACGGCAGCAGTAGGAGAGGGATTTTTTTCCGTTACTGAGAAAGCAGTGCGGGAACCTGAGTTTTCACTTGAAGGCAAAGGAGTGTCCCTCTTAAGTGGCCCACTCTGCAGTGTCTGCTTTACTACTGCTGGGTCACAGGGGCATGAAGATCCAGCCACATCACCTGCCACAGGATGAACGACCGGGGTAGCCGGGAGTGACTGCTTGGTGCGGTCCGTCCTACGAGAGAGTCCGAAGGAAAAAAAGAAGGTGCTGCAGACAAGCAGAAGCTGGGGAGAAGGAAGGCGTGAGCCCGCGGGGAAAAGAAGCAAAACACAGGAGCAGACGTGTGGAGAGGCCTCTGTCCAGGGGCTTTCTTGGACCGAGTTCAAGTGGCCACAGTAACAGGACCTTTTATTCAATGCAGCAGGAGCGGAGCCAAGTTCTGGTGCTCAGAGGAGCAGTTGCCATGGGGGAGGTATGGGGTCTCATAGATGTGGTGCCTCAGGAACCGGGCTGAGAGCCAGAGCCCGCAGCGTAGGGCCTGGAACGAAGGTAAGGACCTTGAAGAAAAGGGAAAGTGAGCCTGAGGGGCGTGTGTGTGTCTGTGTGTGTATGTGTGTGTGTGTGTATTTTCTGCCTGCCTATGGGATGCACGGTTCTTTAGTATGATGATGATAATAGCAATAATAATAATTATAATTGTTCATTATGTATGAGGCACTGTACTAAGAATTTTTTAAGTGTACTTAATGAACATGAATCCCAGCCCCTCATTAGGGCTTGAGGTCTAGGGACAATCCTGTTCTGTGAGTGTAAATTTCTCCCGTTTTGCTCTTAGGCTGCTCAGAAAGAATATTAGAATGGAAGTGGTGGGAAGTGAAGTAATGATGGAAGTAACCTGGAATCTAACTTAATGAAAAATGTGAGCCATTCAAAAATTTGGTCCTATGCATTTTACATCAGCATATACCATGCAGAGCTGTGTGGGAGAGAGTGTGGTCTACAATGTGAACTATGGTCCATGCTTAGTGGCAAAGCCCCAGGATGTGTATATCCATTGCAGGTGATGTGCCACACTAATGAAAGATGTTTATGTGGGATGTTATGGGAGGTGTGGGACGTGGGGAACATGGAAATCCCTGTAATTTTTGTGTAACATTTATGTAATCTAAGCATCTTTAAAAAAAAATAATTTGGTCCTATGCTGTTAATTCCAAAACGCTAGCATTTTTGTTGAACGTGGATGTAGGTACTTGCCGTTGAGATAGACAAGGGAGGGCCATTGCTGTTATGGGGATGCCAGCAGGGCCCCATCGTACGGTTATTTAGGTTGTGTGTGTGCACTCAAGGGGCTGCCTTGCTCATTGCTTGCACACTTGTGGATTCGTGTTTCTTAGGACAGTTCCCCAGAGATGGTAGTCAAGGGTTGTGAGGAAGAGCGGCCTTTTCCATACAAGGGCACCATATGGGCTAGCAGGAGAGCTGCGCAACCACTTCCTGGGCCCAGGAGGAAGGGGCAGTGGGCAGAAAGTCACATCCTCTCAGGGTCATTTTGACCTTGAAGAAGTCAAGACAGCAACTGGGAAGAGTCAGGAAAGACACCCGCCATTGGGTGTAAGCCACATGAAGAAGTCTTTGAGGGATTACCTAGAAATCCTGTATTAAAAGGTCATAATTACATTGCTGTGACTTTATGTAAGAAGATTCACCTACATCATAGGGACATGCTGATGCCTAATTTATATGAATGTTAAGTAGATCGTTATGTTTGTGTAATACTTCATTCATCATAAAAATTACCCTGCAGTGAAAAAATGATAATCCATAGACAGGTCAAATTATGTAATAGAAGGATTAAAAATGTTTAAATACTTTTGCCAATATTCATTCCTAGCTAAACTTTATTACAAATATGCAACCTATGAGGTTATCACTAGGCCAATTTAGTTGGCAACAAAATACAAGCTGCCTACATATATAATTGAGTTTTCCAAGTATAAACAAGCCATGACTCTTCCATTTCTGTCTTGGAAGGATTCATGCACAGTAAAGACTTATTATTTGTTCTGTAGGATGATAAATATCTTGTCAGTGGTCACAATTTACATGAATTAATCAAGAAAGTGCTAATCTAAAAAGTGATATTTCAGTCTTTATAAATCTGAAAATTACCATTGAGAAGTCTAGGTGTGTAGACTAAAGACATGAATGAGAAAAAAAAAGTTAGATTCCCTTAATATGGAATCTCTTCCTAGGAACGAATCTCTCCTTTTTGCACTCTCTAATGATTTCTTTGTATGGCTATAAACCATAATTATCATAGTTTTTCCAGTAAATATGCTATTTATGTTGCATATGTACTTGACTTCCTCTTAAGAGGTGATGAGATCATGAAGACTAGAGATTGCCTTTTTAAATTATTGTTTTCCCCAAATCACACTATAGAATGTTTTAGCTCTTAATGGATGTTCAATAATAATTCCATGTATTACATTGGCAATAGTGGTCTATGGTTAGAATTTTGTTCTAATGATATTGCAAATATCATTATTTTGAGGCAGTCTTCAAATCTTACTATAAGGAGAAAACTACTGCCAGATGTACAGGCTGGTAAGAGTAAGAATGGTGACTGCTCAGCATTGTTTTGCGCCAAATAGTTTGCATGTAAACTCAGTTAATCCCAAGACAGCCCTCTGAGCTGGTGCCATTTTAGCCAGGTTAGTTAACTTCCCAAGGGCATTCAGATGGAAAAATTCTAAATTAGCCTTACCAACCTAGTCAGCTTGGCTCCTGAGAACCATGGAGGGGCACAGTCATTTTTAATGAAAGTGGCATGGGGGAGTTAAAAGAACATAGCATCTAGAGAGCAAATGAGTTCCATGAGAGGGTGGGCATGGAGAGGGCTAAATATTCTGAGTGGGGAGAAGAATGAAAGAGAATGCTTACGTGAATGAAAAATATCTACGTGCAAAAATACTTCTAGCTAAAAGAATTATATACTCTTAATGATTCTCTATTCCGATATCAAATGAATTGCCTTGCAGCTCCTCAAAAATTCAGCTTAGAATTACTCTAGGACCTGGCAATTCCACTCCTGGATATATACCCAAAGGAATTGAAACCAGGGATTCATAATTGTACACCAGTGTTCATAGCCCCATTGTTCATGATAGCCAAAAAGGGGAAATAACCCAAGAGAACTTCAACATGATGTTGAATGAACATGTACTTATGAATAAGTATAACGTGGTACACACACACACACACACACACACACACACAGAGGTATATTATTCAGCCAGTGAAAAGGGAATACATGCTACAACATGGATGGACCTTGAAAACATTATGTCGTGTAAAATAAGCAAGGCACATGATATATATTGAATGATTCCACTTATATGAAATATCTAGGATAAGAAAATTCATAGAGACAGAAAGTAGATTACAGGTTTCCAGAGCTTGGAGGGAGGGGGAGTGGGGACTTATTGCTTAATAACTGCAGTTTCTCTTTGGGGCGATAGAAATCTTTTGGTAGAGGACGGTGGTGATGGCAGCACCACATAGTGAATGCAGTTTACACCACTGAATGATACACTTAAAAGTGGTGAAAATGGAAATGTCTATATTATATATGTGTTACCATGATAAAAAATTAATTACCTTACATTAAAATGCCTATTTTTAAAAGGAAAAATGGAATACGGCTCAACTTCAACAGTAGGTCACTGTGCAGTGGCCCCAGCCAAAATGCATACTTGGAGCCACAAGAGAGTTAGCCAGGGAGAGAGCACAGGGACATTAAGGAAATGGGTATGAGCCACCACCCAGGGTGAGTAAGGGGCTGGCGACCCCGAAGCAAGTCTCTAAGTGTCAGAATAGTCATAAAAGGAGCTGCGTGAAGGTGGTGGGATGATTCAAGCCAGGCCACCTGGAAATTCGTCATTGTCCCAGAAAGGGAGAGAACAGGGCCCTCCGGGTGGCCTTAAGGAACCCCTGCCATTTGTGGTAATTTGTCATAAGAAATCAGTTTTAAACTACCCTTAGGGGAGCTCTCGGAGCCGGTATACCAATACAGGTGCGGCCACAGCCAGGCCCACTCAAGATGAAGCCTAGGCTGAAGGTCTATTCCAAGACCAAGAACCTTGGGCCTCCCCCAGAGCAGCGCTCAGGAGACACTCATCCAGTTAATACAATTTTGCTGAAAAATCTTGATCTGTACAGGGAAAAGGTGTCACACACCCTGCAATGCACACTCTCTCTGTTTTTAATGAATATTCGCAAATTCCCAGGAAATTCCATACAGCTATGTTAAATGAGAAGGGTACTATCGCCACCTTGTGATCCCAAACGGAATTGAGCTTACCCTGAGAGTTAATTATATAATACCTCATTTAAATACGGATTAGCTTTCCTCGTTTGCTTTTGTTGCTTTACATGTGTTCTCAAGAATTTGTATTTAAAAAGTAAACAAACAAAATCTGCATTTGCCTTAAGTAGGCGAAAAACACCCTGAAACCATTAGAAGCATGCCAAGAGTCTCAGATGGGCCAGATCCAGTAGCTTTGGGGCCAAATATCAAAATAGCAAGATACCTGTTAAGCTAAAGTCTCAGGACTCTCGGCTGTTTTAGACATTCCTTCATAGGTAAATATTTCAAATTTCCCCCGTTGAGTCATCAAAGATAAGTGGAGCTACCTCTGTTTTGATTTAGCATTTTTTTTTTTTTTTAGTACGAGAGGATGATTCCAAAGTCTGGCTACATATTTTGTAAACCGTATCTGGAGAAAACACTCCCAATCGTTGGAAATTAACATAAACAAACAAAGTACTACTGACAGGAAAAGCTTCACATTGATTCTAAATGAACATAAACCCTTTTTCTGCTTCAGAAAGTAGTTTTTCTCTTTTTCAAAAGAGGAAGATTGTAGATTTTTAAATGCCATCTGCCTCCTCGGCAATTTGCATACATCTAGACCCCGGTTGCTTCGGTGCCTCTGTATTCTGCCACCTCTTGAAAGCCGTTGCTGGATGACTGTGACACTATTTTAGTAAGAGGCTACTGTCCTTTCAACATCTCTTCCTAGTCTTTTATTATTCTTGATTGGACCTTTCTCCCATTCCCTTGCCACTTCACCTGCAGCCCCATAACTTTTAACCGTGTTATCTGAGATTGGACAGGAAATAGCATGGGGGAGATTATGGATATTTTTGCTTTTATTGGTTAAAAATAAGGCTCCATATTTAAATAGTCTCAGTAATAACTTAGATAAGTAAAGAATTAATCAGGATCTTAAAATATGTAAGCTTACCTGGTATTTAAAAGGCAGAGCTGCCTGATCAAGTGAAGGTGTCTAAACTGTTAGTTTGAAATATGTCTTTAAATAGCGTTAGAGTCTGAATCTTCTGGGAAAAACATTAGAGACTCGGTGAAGAAAATATAACCTGAGACTAATGCTAGAACCACTACTTATGGCTTTAAAATGCCTCTTTGGATCTTGTGTGGGAATAGGACTAGGAAGATTCAAGTCATGGAGCTGCTGCAGGATAATGACTGCACAACAGAATCTTTAGGGCTTCTTGAGGACTGTGCAGCCGCCTGCCTGCTCGTCCTGTGAATCCCTCCGTCAGAGCTAGGTGATTCTTGGGTATAGATATTAATTCCTGGGCCTGTGCCGAGACAGCGTGTCTGAGGTCCTCCCCCTCCCCCATCCCTGACTCATGCTTTCTCCTTTCTTATAATTGTAATATTCCTTTTAGGTGCTAGCACTGAAAAAAATCCTGGCAATTGAGCCCTCAAGGGGGCAGATTCCTTGTGCCATTAAAAGCCTCCAGGGGAGCGGGTGTAGCTCAGTGGTTGAGCACCTGCTTCCCATGTATGAGATCCCGGGTTCAATCCCTGGTACCTCCTTTAAAAAAAAAAAGCCTCCAGTACCACCTGAACTTTGACCTATCTCCCTGACCCTTTAACCTTCCCTCAGCCCTGACTGAGTTCCTGCCTGGGTAGGTGGCACTGAGGGGACAATACCCTCTCCAACCAGCCTTTAAGACTTGAGGTTAGTACACAATCCCCACCTACTACTCTCTGGGACTCACCTGCTTTTCAACTTTTCAGGTGGACTCTTATTCTCCCAACTAAGCTGGAAGACACAGGGAGTTTGTCAGCTCTACTTAGCCTTCAGGGGAGCCCTGGAGGTTGTAGGCTCTCAGTACAGGTTTGTGGCAGCTAATCGCAGAGATAAGGAAGAATGAGGAAGAGGAAGAAGAGAATTCTGCAAGGGATGGTGTCTCCATAGATCCAATGGCTCTGAAGGATGAAACAGGAGACTGGAAGTTCAAAAGCCCTTATTGAAGTTCTGGGCTAATGATGCCTTTGTTTGTATCTGGTCATGTTATGTTTGGGTTATAGGGGCATCTACCAAAAGACAATAAAAGGAGAGGCAGGATCATTCAGAGGTGAGGAAAAAAGACAAGGAAATCGTTCAGTGGAGGATGAGTGGCTCCTGCAGCCTCGGGGACCCCCAAGCCCAGGGTCTCCACCCCAGCAGGCCAGGTGGGATGCCACTATCAGGCATATTGGGTTCTTGCTGGTAGAATGTTCCAGGTTTCTCTTTCTCCTGCAATTGGACCTTTTATAGTAGAATGTCCCTAAAGTCACAGGTGGTGGTCATGGGCAGCTTAGGTGGCTAACATCAAAAGCTCCAGGGACCAGGAAAAAAGTGTCCATGGGCTGGGGACCTGCATCAGGGCAGTGGAGGGTGCGGTGGAAATAGCAGTGGAGTCCAGAGCTGCCCCAGAGGAGAACTTGGGTGGCTGCAGCTGCTGTTGCCAAGGCTGTTCTGTTTCTCTGCCCAGAGTGTCATGCCCAGGAGGATACGGTCTGCTCCACTGTCCCCTGAGAAGGACGGAATGATCAAGGATTCCATCAAGAGCACAGCTATTTTAGCAACAATAGCGGGCACGACTGGCCAGAGGTAGAGTAATGGCCAAGGCAAGTGGTGACAGGTGGGAGAGGGGTAAAGCCTGAGGCCCCCTGGAGGGTGCTGCGGACACCTGGGTGGGGTGTGGGAAGGGACCTAATTTTCTCAATGTCCAGTCTGGGTGAAGCTCCGAGGTAGGCATTTTACACACCTTATCACATTGATTTATTTTTGCCTTTAATTATGAAATACTTCCAATAGGCAAAAAAGCACAAAAGTAATGTGGTAGACACTCATGTACCTGCACGTTGATGTTACAGATATAAATATTTTGTAGCATTTCTTCTCATCTCTGCTGTGATCCTTTCTAGCACCTGGGCCTTCATTTCTTGGAGGGGTAGCATGGGGGCACCTAGCAGAAGTCCAGCTACTATCATTTTAAAAACAAATAAAAGATCAATATTTGGCTGCTAAGAAGGCCAGTTGTGATGTGCTTCTTGCTTTTTATATCAATCTGTATAGTCTGTTAATGTTTATTCCTGTATATGTGAGTTTTATTTTCAAAAGCAATTTTACGATTTTTCATTAAAGGAAATTTT
>JAQZBX010102229.1:0-11179 GCA_029593785.1 Cabassous unicinctus | reverse complement strand
AAAAATTATTCCACTTTTACTTATTCAATTCCATAGCTACTGACTCAGATGAAGGGCAATATGCAACATCGTGGGCTTATTACTCATCATGAACTTAATGTTCTTATGAAACCTTGACAATCTTCTCTCACTAAATACCACTTGTACCCATGTTGTTGTATATTATTGATCCACAATGACTTTGCCATAAAAACAGTTTTCTTTTGTGGATGTTCAACTCAATATCATTTAAATCTCTGTAACACAATTGTTCCATACTATGTGTTCATGTCTGAGTTCATACTATGGGTCAGACACCACACTAACCACTGGAAATGAAGGCCTTGTTGCTATGACTTTTGTTGCAAAATGGCTTCTAGCCCTGCTTAGTAATTTGTAGCCTCTTTCAGTTCTCTTTAACTCAGTCTCAGTTTGCCAAAGGCTGCCAATGCAATATACCAAAAATTCCCTTTTATAAAGGGAATTTATTTGGAGGTAAAAGCTTACAGTTCTGTGGCCATGAAAGGTCCAAGTCAAGGCACCATCAGAGATGCTTTCTTACCAAGGCCAGCTACTGGTGATCTTGTTGTCCTGCCATGTGGTGAGACAAGATGGCAGACAATCTCTGGATTCCTCATTCTCAAACGGCAAGGTCAAAATGGCAGCTCTCTTTCTCTGTTTCTGCTTTCAGTTCTCCTTTATATAAGCTTCCAGCAAGAGGGTAGAGACTCAACCTGGGTCATGCCTCACTGACATAGTCCAATCAAAGTCCCTATATTGATCTAATAAATAAAATGATTTAACTGAAAAGTCACTTAATGGAATTTAACCAAAATGTTCCACATACAATAGTATAATAGGCTTCCATGCACAGAAATGGGAAGAACATAATTTTCTGGGGTCCACAAAAGACTAAACCCAGGACACTCACTCACAATTGAAATGTATTCCCTCAAAAGATATGCTGAAGTCCCTTAGTATCTCAGAATATTACTGTACTTGGACATAGGGTCTTTGCAGATATAATTAGGTAAGATGAGTTCATGTGGATTATAGTGGGCCCTAAATCCACTCTGATTGGTGTCCTTATAAGAAGAGGGAAATTTGAATACAGACAGGCACAGAAGGAAGACAGCCATGTGAAGATAGAGACAGGGATTGGAGTGAGGCTGTCACAAGCCAAGGGATGACTGGGGCTACCAGAAACTAGAGTAGGCAGGAAAAGCCCCTCCTCCCAGAGGCTTTGGAGGGAGCACAGCCCTGAGACACCTTGATTTTGGACTTCTAGCTGCTTTAACTGTGAGAGGATAAATATCTGTTGTTTTAAGCAACCCATTTTGTGGTACTTTATTACAGCTGCCCTAGGAAACTAATACACTCACCAACATGTTTCAATTAAATGGAACATTATTATGAAAAGATCTTCAGAAAATGAAAAGTGACCTATTGATATTCGTATTTTAAACAAACCAGCATCAAATGCCTATTCCCTAATTCTTCCCTCTTGGTCATATGGCCAATACAATTTTTTATGAACTGCGCCCTCTTTCAGGACAGAAGTGTTTTACAGTAAAGGGACTATTAAAATATTTATCTTAGACCAGGACTTGGCTGTGTTAGCCCTGGTAGGGAAATCAGAGGCTTGAGTTTAGATCCCTTAACAGAGTGCATGGAGCCCAAGCTGCATGCTTCCTTTTTTCCCCACCAAAAGAAAATTATGACAGGATTCTACAAGAAAATTCCTAAAACATTTCTGGAACTTGCTTTGCTTTTTCCTAGTTTCCAATATTAGATAAAACTGGCAGAATTTTAGATCTTTGAATTCATGTCAAACTGAAATAAGCATTACAAAAGGGGTATTAAAATAAAAAGAAGAAAGAGAAATTATGACTGGAGTTTGGAGACCTGTGATCAGAATGTTTCACAGAGGAGAACTTTAAGGATTTTGGCTGGTTCTTAGACTACCTGAAATATTTTGGCAAAGAGAGAAGGAGGGAAAGTCTATCTAGGTTTAAGCAAACACATACCAGTGTTACAGTGTTAGGGGTATTTGGGGAACATGGAGTGGTTTAATATGGACATAACACATAATTGGGAGTGGCTGGAGACCAAGGCAATGGTAATAAGTAAGCTAATTGCTAAGTGTTGCTAGCAGGAATCAAAAAGTGTGTTAAGAGATAAATCATCAGGATGTATAAATACAGCCATCCCACTTAATTGATCCACTTCCACAAAGCCTGTTAAATCAGAAAAGGGTCTTTTCTCTCACAGACTTATTACATCCTGAATCCCAGGCAGAGGAGTGACACATAATCATTACTGAATCACTTGTTTTAGATCCAACGTTTCAGATATCTTGCAATAACAACCCCCTCCCCTCCCCGCTAAAACACCCATAGCTCATGGGTCTGTGAACCAGCTGGGAGGTTCTTCTGGTCTGGGCAAGGCTAAGATAATCTCGACTGGAAGCATTCATGTGTCAGCAGATAGCTGGCTGGTTGGTTGAGGATTATCTGGTCTGTAATAGCCTTGCTTGAGATGACTGTCTTCCATGTAAATCCCATCTTCCACAGACTGATCCAGGCTTGGTCACATGGATGTCAGGAGTCCAAGAAAGTGACCAGAAGTGTGCAAGGCCTTTTGAGGCCTAAGCTTGGAACTTCAATGCCATCACTTCCATTGCATTCTATTGGTCAAAGTAAATCACAAGGCCAGACCATTCTCAAGAGGTGGGGATATAAACTTCACTTCTCGATTGTAGACGTTTCAAAGTCACATTGCAAAGGTCGTGAATTCAGAGGGGCATGGACAATTGTGCCATTTTTGCAATTAAGCTACTAATAGGAAACTTAAAAATTGAAAAGCAGAAATCAGATTAAGAAAATGGTAATTGGGAAGAATCAAGCTATTGTTAGGCAGTGAAGAATTGCATCAGGCTGTGTCTTCTTTTTCCTTTCACAGTGGCATTCTAGAAGAGTACAAGTTAGAAAACTAATTAGATCAAGAGCAATCTATTATATTCGAGTCAGATTCTTGTTTTTAAAAAGAAATCAACTTTCTCACGTCTATCTCAAAATGCATAGTGAGATAATCGCCTATAAATAATAAGAAAAACTGTTTTAAGAAGAGCTAAGAATTCGTGATGAAATATACAAAATGTATTTTCACACTCTATTTGAACCAACTAAACTAGAAGTCCTAATTTCATAAATGCCATTTTGTGTAGAAAACAAAATTTTGGAAGTTGTGATTATTCAACAAGTGGAAAAGAGACCATCTTCTCACAAAAACCACACTTCATTCTTGGAGCAAGAATAAAAATGTCTTTCTGCTGCCTCCTGATGGCAAATAACTTAATTTGCAGAGACTGGCCTAAAGATATGACTCACCCTGTTACCATCATAGGCTCTGCAGCTTGTTTAACCTTGTTTAATTTACATCTTCAAACTTGTTTAACTAATGGATCCTAATTTACCTCAGGACATCTCCTAGAATGAGTTTTGCCAAACACCACTTAGGTGAATGCAACGACAGCTCTTCTAAGAGTACAGGGAACATAGAAAGTAGGGTTAAATTCTGGTGCTGATGCCATCCATGTGCCCTTAATTCTTCTGCACACAAATTTCCTCAGCCATTTAATGTAATTAAATTAATAAACTTTTCCTGCAGAAAGCTTATACGTACAAATGAGAACCTATTTTTAAAATGCTTCATGCATTACTAGGGGTCTAAATTGGCATTATATTTATAAAGATCAGTTTTTGTGTCAAAGAGCTTAGATTTTTGTGTACTTTTTGACACAATGATTCCACTTTCAGGGATTTATTTTAAAGAAGCTATCAGGGATGTGCATAAAGCTTTAGCTGCAAGATATGTACTCCTCTAAGCTCATGACAGCAAAAATACTGGAAAACAACCAAAATGACCCAAATTAAGGGTCTGGATAAATAAATTACAGTAAATTCATAAATTGAAATTCTAGGCAGCAGTGAGAAATGATGATATGGAGAATTTGTATGAATGTATGCTGAATAGTTTCCATGTCATTAAATGAAAAAGCCAGTAACAAAATAATATGTTCAGTATAATTACATTTTTTAATTAAATATGCATATATAAAGACGGGGAGAATATGTGCTAAAATGTTATCTGTGATTATCTATGTTGGAGATTGGGGCAAATTTTATTTTCTTATTTTTGCTTAATGATATTTTCTACATATATTATTTTTGTATAATGACTTTTGTTGTTTTTGCTTATTACAAAAGATTTATGGAATAAAAATTATAAGTCATTTTATGCTTACCTCTTGAATCAGGACACCATAATAATGAAAACTCAAATTCAAAACTCTTCATCTTGAAGAGCCTTACCAACTGCCATTTGTCTTTGTCATAGACAAAACACTTTTCTATTTATGTTTTACAGCATTGAAAAATTCACAGTATCCTACAACACAAGGAAGGAGATTTATAATAAAGCCCTTCTACTCAGTGTACAAGTATACCTGTAAATCATTTAACAGACTCACATTAAGTATAAGCCTCAAAACAGCAGATGTATCAAACAAACAATAAAATGTGAGTGTGCCTGCACTATCTGCATCTTTGGTTCCCTGTGTAAGCATAAATGTCCTGCTAAACTCTCCTATTCCAGAGCCCATCTCATTGTTCATTCAATGTATATTTGTTTTTGGACTATACATTATCAATTAAGCCTGGTATTATGCTTCTGGAAAGGTTGCCAATGGCTTCTTGGAATCAGAGTCCTTACGACACCAAATAACACTTCCAGGATAGTGCAGGTCCTACATGCAATATCAAAAACGAAAATACCTGACCTCAAGAAACTTGTTTTCTAGTTGAGAAGGAAAACAAATGTACACACATTGAATGAAAATGAAAAAACGCCATTCATCCATTCTTTCAACAAGGTTTATTTAGAATTTATATTTGATGGGCAGCTTGCCAGAGAAAAGAGGACATATGAACCCATCTTAGAATATAATTAAGGATCAATTAATGCCAAATGGTGTAGTATAAGGAAGAGAGAGAACAATCTTAGTTCTTCAAAACTTGTTTCAGAGCTGGAAGGATCTTGTTCAAACAAAGTTAGCATGATTTAATAGAGTGGAAGCTAGGTAGATGGTAAAAGTTTCCTGGTAGAAATAGAGCTTGTGGTGGAATTGAAAAGACTAGTGGGATTTAGTGAAGAGTGACAGAAGAACATTCTATAAGTTAAAAAGACAAACAAAGGCCCTGAAATGGACAAGGGTATGACCTATAAGCAAGCCTAAGAGATAGGAGCATTGAGCATTGACTCAAGGTTCAAACACAGAGAGAACAGCTCTCAGTTAATTCAAAACACACCCCACGTATCAGAGAATGGAGCTTTTGAGAACATTATTTCTTTAAAGAGAGATGGAGAGTAAACAGCCCGAAATAGCTGTTCACCTTTATTCTTTGGGGAAAAAACCTAAGGGTTAAATATACATAATCAATTTTAAAAAGTTGGAGACTAGAGAATTAAAGCCCTTTAGTTTTTTTGAAGCGAGAAGGTGGGCAGTCCCTAGGCAGGGCAAGGGCAGGCTAGGCAGAGGAGAGCATCTGCTAAGACCCTCACATGTATGTTTTTCCTCTGCCATGAAACTCTGACCCTCACGGGCTGGCTGGAGCTTCCTCTTTCGACCCTAAACCCCCACTGCTATCCACCCTTCAAGTCTGAGGCTCCCCTTTACCTGGGTCCCACCTGTTCCCACTTAAGCCTCCCCTCCAGTGTGCCCAGTTCTCTCAGCTTCTCTCCCTGAGCTGGCCCCTCCCTAAGCCTCTCCAGGACACAGAATACCCCTCACAACACACTCCTCTACCTGCCTTGTGCCCCAGCCCCAGCTACAGGTAGTCCTATTTTCCCACCTGAGCAGGCTGCTTCTTGGTGGCCCGGTATTTTCCTTGCGAGAAGAAGAAGACAGAGGGGGCACAGAGCCTGGGTCTCCACCTCTCTGGGAGTCCTGCCTCTTATGCACCATACCCCTCTGCCCTGCCCCATGGCAGCCAGTTTGTCCTGAACGGTGAGTCAAAAAGGAAACACACAACCACAGGGCCTCTCCATGTGCCAGTGGTACTTCTAAGATCATGTTTTTGAAACAGGAGTCAAAAGAAATGGGCATGAATTCTTGCTCTGCCGCTTACTATAGTACTAAGTCCTCTTGGACTTCATTTTAAAATGGAATGGTCACATTTGCACTTCTGGCTAAGATGGAATAACAGGGACCAGATTTATACTGCTGCACGAAACAACCACAGAAACCAGACAAAATGTATGAAACGATGGTGTTTAAGTCACTGGAAATCAGGCAATGAAGGACAGTGGTCCCTGAGAGATGGAAACAAGTGAGATAAAACCTATGATTGCCCCAACTTAGTGTTTTGAGAGAGTTCTCAATCTGCAGTGCAGAAAGGGGCAACCCAGGCAGATCCTGGCACTCTCACTGAGTTGAGGAGATAAAGTTGAAAGTCTGGGGATATCAAGGAAGGTAGAAATAGCTAGACAGAATACAAGAGGGAGAGGGAGAGGAAGAGGGAGAGGAAGAGGGAGAGAGAGAGATAGAGAGAGAGACCTGAATATCTGGAGAGGGGTCTGTTCAAGTATTCTTTAGACTATTGATCAAAGCATGGAATGAATCACCTGAGGCTGGGGGAAGTACCATCATAAAAAATTAGAGAGAACACTGCCTGACACTCACACAAGGCCGGGAATAGTACCTATTCCCACTGGTCTGACTTGGAAAGTCATAATTCATGAGGCATTAGGAAGAGTACTGGAGAAAGTTTGGCCTCAGTAGCAGGGAATCATTAGCCCTAGACTGAACACAGCTCCAGACCCAATTAACGAATCATAAAACCAATATCTGAAAGGATGAAACTGTTTCCAAATAACTTAACTGCCTCCCTGAGCAAAGCTCAAGAATACTTATGGGAATACAAAAATATCCAGTATTCACCAAGGTAAAATTCACAATGACTGGCATCAAATCAAAGATTATAAGGCATGCAAAAAAAGGCAGAAAAATATGATCCATAATGAAGAGTATTTCAGTCAAGATTCTTCAGAGAAATAGAACCAATTGTAAACAATCATTCATGCTATTGTGGGGACTGGCAATTCTGAAATCTGTAGGGCAAGCTGGCAAGCTGGAAACTCAGGCAGGATTTCATGCTGCAATCTTGAGGCATAATTTCTTCTTCTCCAGGAAACTTCGATTTATGTTCTTTAGGCCTTCAACTAATTAGATGAGACCCACCTACATTATCAAGAGTAATCTCCCACATGCAGAACTGTGTGGGAGAGAGTGTGGTCTACAATGTGAACCATGGTCCATGCTTAGTGGCAAAGCCCCAGGATGTGTATATCCATTGCAAGTGATGTGCCACACTAATGAAAGATGTTTATGTGGGAGGTTGTGGGAGGTGTGGGAGTTGGGAACATGGAAATCCCTATAATTTTTGTGTAACATTTATGTAATCTAAGCATCTTTAAAAATATTAAAAATAAATAAATAATACACAGCATAAAAAAAAAAAGTGCAATCTCCTTTACTTAAATTCAAATAATTGTAAATGTTAACCACATCCACAAAATACCGTAACAGCAATACCTAGATTAGTAAAGAAGACATACAGCTTTCTATCCATTAAGAAAAATTGGATTTGTAGTTAAAAGTCTTCCCACAAAGAAAACTGCAGGCACAAGTCACTTCACTGATAAATTCTAATAAATATATAATGAAGAAATAAAACCAATTTTGCAAAACTTCTCCAGAAAATTGAAGAAGGACTACTTCCTAACTGGTTCTAAGAAGCTAGCATTACCCTCTCACCAAAATCAAAGACATTGCAGGAGAAGAAAACTATAGACCAATATCCCTCATGGACATAGATGCAAAAATTGTAAACAAAAATTTAGCAAGTAGAATATAACAATATATAAAAAGGATAACATGTAGTGACCAATTGAGGTTTATCCCAGAAATGCAGTTTGGGTTTAACATTGCAAATCAATCAGTGTAAGCAAACCTAAAAAGTTCACCATATAAACAACCTAAAATTGAAAAAAACCACATGATCATTCAATAGAAGCAGAATTCATTTGACATAATATAACATACATGTGTGATATAAAAAAAAATCTATTGGCAAACTAGTAATAGAAGGGGACTTCCTCAATCTGATAAAGGGTATTTTTGTAGGCAGACTAAAGGGGTTTCCAATTATCCCCAACTCCTGGTATTTATGCCCTTGCCCAACGCTCTCCCCCTGAATGTGCGCCAGACCTAGTGACTTGCTTCTTACAACCAGAATTTTGCAAAAGTGAAAGTATATCACTTCTGAGACTAGGTTACAAAATGACTGTTGCTTCCTTCTTGCTTATCCTCTCTTGCTCTTTTTCTGGTTTGTTCTGAACGAAGCCAGCTGCTAAGGTGTGCACTCCTATATGGAGAACCCCATGTAACAAAGAACTTACAGAGTCTGCTGGCCAACAGCCAGTGAGGAACTGACACCCACAATCAAACAGCTTGTGAGGAAATGAATCCTGCCAACAAACAAATGAGTGAGCTTGAAAACAGAACCTCCCTGAATGGAGACTTCAGATGACACAACAGCCACAGCTGACTCTTTGATTATAGCTTTGTGAGAGACCTTGAGGCAAAAGCACCAAGCTGAACCATGTCTGGATTCCTGATCCACAGAAAATGTGAGATAATAAATGTTTGTTGTTTTAGGTTATTATATTTTGAGGTAATTTGTTATGTCTCAATAGAAAATGAATACAGACACATACAAAAATATATACCACTAACATTAAACTTAATGGTGAAAGACTAACTGCTTTCCCCCTAAAATTAGGAACAAAACAAAGATGTCTGCTCTCATTACTTCTATGCAACATTGGATTGGAATTCTAGCCAGTACTGTCAAACAAGGAAAAGAAGTAAAATGCATCCAGATTGGAAAGGAAGAAGTGAAACTGTCTTTATTCTTAGGAAATATTATCGTTTATGTAGGAAGCCTGATTGAATTTATAAAAAAGCTCCTAGAATAGGATACAAGACCAATATAAAAAAATCAGTTGTATTTCTATACTAGCAAAAAACAGAAACTGAACTTAAATAAATGATAACAAAATATCATCAAAATTATGAAATCTGACAAAATGTGTGAAAGATCTGTACATCAACAATTAAAAAACATTGCTAAGAGAAATTAAGAAAGTGGCAATCAGATTCTAAAACTCATATGGAAATGCAAAGTATCTAGAACGGTAAAAACAACTTTGAAGGACAATAATTTTGGAAGACTTCCACTACTTGATTTCAAGATTTAATAAAGCTACAGTAATCAAGAAAATGCAGTATTAACATTGAGACAGACAAATATATCAATGAAACAGAATAGAGAAACCAGAAGTAGACCCATACATATAGGGACAACTGATTTTCAGCAAAGGTGCAATGGCAAGTCAATGGAGAAAGATAATGTTTTCAACAAATGGTGCTGGAACAATTGAAAACCTATATGCAAAAACAAAACAAGACAAAAAAGAACTTCAATCATACCTCATGCCATATACAAAAATTAACTCAGTATGGATCCTAGACCTAAATTCACAAACTAAAACTATAAAACTTCTAGAAGTAAACATATGAAAAAATCTTCGTGACTTTGGAATAGGTAAAGATTTCTTATATTCAATATCAAAAGCATGATCCACAAAAGAAAAGAATTGTTAAATTGGTTTTCAACAAAGTTAACAAGTTCTATTCTTTAAAAGACTCTGTTGAGAGAATGAAAAAGACAAACCACAGCCTGGAAAAATATTTGCAAATCAAATGTCTGATACAGGACTAGTTTTTAGAATATATAAATAACTCTCAAAACTCAATAATAAGAAAACACACAATCCAATTACAAAATGGGTAAAAGATTTAAACAGACACTTCACCAAAGATATACTGATGGCAAATAACCACCAAAAAGATGCTCAACATAATTAGTCATTAAAAAAATTATTATTAGCAATCCTTCATTTGCCAGAACATGACATATTTTGAATCTTCTTCCTTATCTCTCTGGCTCTCAATCTTGACCCTGATTACTTTCCAGATGCTCTATAAGGATAGCCAAGAACAGTACTGTGTTCATCATTTATTCAGTATATATAACACAGCTATTTAAAAATTTACTGCTGAGAAGCATATTATCACTGAGGTTGAAATAAAACACACGGAGTATAAGTTCCATTTTCAAAAGGCTTATCCAATAAATCAAATTAGAGAAAGCTGAAAGTCTGGCTTCTAACTGCAGAATCAGGGAAAATATCTATACCTTGTCTGATCAAAATTTGAGTCCAATCAAACTCCTTGGGAAAGCTTAATTTTTTATTACCAATTTTTGAATTTAAGGATGATATGTTTTAGGAGCCTCATCGCTAAGCCAATGGATTCAATATTATTTTTTCCATTTGCAGGCAAATTGTCACTTAAACAAATCAGCTGAAAACCTCCATTTAGCACTCAGGAGAAATGCCTGCTGCAGAGGCTCACCAAAGCCAGTTCTTTGCTGTATTTTGGTCTCCTAAGCTGGCCAGTAAAATTCTTACCAGTTTATGTTCTAGTGAGTATATGTTCTACAGTTCAACAGCTATTTAGAAGATTCTAATTCATCTTGCTCAATAATATGTTGTAATTTGGTTGATTCAAGAACAAAGCTTGTCTTCTCTCTTATTTCCAAAAGAGGAGTTTGAGGCCTCATGCTGGTTTCATTTATCACGTTCCTTTTCCTTCTACTGGAGTTACAAATATAATAGATCATAAACTCCCCTGGCAAGGCTGTGGTCATAACTTTTGAGGAAAGGAAAAGAAAGGCTCTGAGACTAGGGTTACTACTTTTATAAGGGTTTCCCATTTGCAAGGTGTTTCAGTGTCCATTTTATTTTTTGCTCTTTACCCTTCTGACTCCTAAAGTAGGAACAGTGCTTTATGATCATTAAATGAAGATTGGAGTGAATGATGTTAAGATGTACTGCTACATGCTGAGTGAGTCTTCAACTTATCATTATGCTATATACTCAGATGTACACCCACTTTAAACAAACTGAACTGCCATTCATTCGACCAATCCTAATTCAACCAACCCTAGGTATC
>JAQZBX010102228.1:0-11180 GCA_029593785.1 Cabassous unicinctus | reverse complement strand
CAATTATTCTGAAGACGGGCAAAGTGATCCCCAGAGGCTGGAAAAGGGAACTGTACAACACCTGGAATTCTCGGGCAAAGGTTATGCTGTGAACTTGATATGCAATATGAACAAACTGTATGAAACAGATGATAAACAGTACAAAATTCCAGGAAAATATGTCGGCTGCACAGACATCTACCCAAGCCCAGACAGCAGAGCAGAGAAAGCCCAATCCTAGCAAACTGAAGACATAGAGGAGCCCAAAGAATCCACTTCCACCCATGAAACCTACTACAAATAAAATACTGGCAAGATGATAAATTGCCCCTTCGGCCTCTTGTTTCCAGTTTGTGCAGACTGGATGTTCATCTAGTAGGCTCTTCCATAAACTTGAATTTCTTTCCATGGTTGTACCACCGTCTGTTTCACTTTTCAGTCGATGTCATATGATATTAACAAGTAATTAAGTCCTTTGCTTTTCCATCATCAGAGTTTTGCTCAGTCTTCACAAAACCAGAGAAAGCCTGGGCACTGGAATCGTGGTGATTAAGAGTTGGGTGCATATGGATCTTGAAAAACTAAGAATCCCATGCTCATTTCTTCAAGTTCATTTGGGCTCCAGATTCAGATCTAGTCCATAAATATTTTGCTGTTTCCTGTGCAAGAGAATAAAGCAACCAATTAAGCAAAAAGGAAATTGAGAGATATATTTAATGACTCAACAGCTCTACTTATGCAAGTTGACATCCTATTTTCTATCACAGTAGAATATTTTAAATCCAAATGCTGTCAAATGTTAATTCAATCTCTATGATATAAAATGTATATTTTGGAGTTTTGCTTAATAATAATAAATTATCTACAGAAATTTTAGCTAGCTACACATTTTTTAAGGAAGCTAAGTGCGATAATCAGCCAGTTTCCACAACAGTATTTAGTGGATCTTGGAATCATGTGGGATAGTAACAAAAAAGGCAGATTCTTAGACTGTTTCCAGACATACTGAATCAGTCTCTGAAGGTGGGGCTTGGGTATCTGAATTTTGAAAAATTTGAAACCACCCCTTCCCATGTGATTCTGGTACATCAATCCATGGTCCATCCTTTAAGGGATACTGTCTGACAATACGTTATAGAGTCTCCATGAGGCTAAGTAATTTACCCCAGGCCACAGAGTGGTGGGTGGCAAAACAGAACCGTAGCATGCATGCTTGTGTGTCAGACCCAGTCGTATGGCTTCTCACAAAAGACTGTTTAAAATAGGAACTTCAAGGAATACCAATAAATCAATAACCATAAGAAACACATAATTAGGAGCCAAATTTTAAGAGCACATGGTAGACTGTGAAAATGCTCAATGAATTAGATGGTAGTTATCTGAGAAATGTAAATTCAGTACTATTTCACTGTACTAGGGGTTATCTCAGGTGTAGAGGTTGCATCCACATAATAAATTAATAATAATCCTGTCACTGACACATTAATTTACCAGACGGTCAAAAATGTTACCTACTCTGTTCCTCTGCATATACATTCTCTACCCTTTCAGCCATATGGTAAAATGCTAATAAGTGATTTGAGTCAGGAGAGAATGAACCCACGATGACAGAGCTGTAGGGTATGTATCATTTTCCACCAGGTTTCCCAGCAATAAATGGTTTCAGTGTGAAGCATTCATTCATTAGATTGATGATTTTTAAGTGTAACAACATTCAAAAGCCTTGAACTTTCTTACTATATTTAGTGATTTTATTTTTGAAATAGATTTCCATAACACCTGCTAATAAAATATCAGATGTCATTGAACTTGTCCCACAGGAAAAAAAAAAACACATACAGAGATGAAAATGGCTTAGCTGGAGTGAAAAAGGCCACCGTGTAATCACCAACAGAAGGAGAAATGGAAATAAAGGAGCTGCTGTTGTTGAAGTTCCTGGGTTTTCATCATGGATAGTGATTCCTTTCCTGATGAGTAATGATTTTAAGAACTCATTTAAAAGAAGCAAGCAAGAAAAAGTAATAACTTAGACCTACAACTTACAATTGCAATTTTATTTTCACTTAACTTGTTTTCAAATACATTTCAAACATACTGCAGACCCCTAATCACTCTACCCCAAAATCATTCTGTGAGATTGTGAAATTCAAGGCAGACTAGCATTCTGAAAAGGTTCAATTTCTCCCCTTTTAAACAAAATATAAAATTCTACACAACTGGATATTAACAACAAATTTTTAAACATGCAATGAGAAGCAAGAAGTATGAAGTACCAGACTGTAAATGTCAGTCTCCCTGCTGTTTTCCTTTTAAAATGAGGGTATTTTAAATTAATCAATTCCTTAGGACAGCAAACATAGCCACTAAAGCCAATATTAAAAAGCATTTCTAGTAGAGCCCTGAACTTTGGTTTGAACTTCCTTAAAAATTTATAATCCTCAATAAAATGTTAAAATGATGCTATTAGAGAAAGGCCATGGAAAACCTTTGTGGCGACTTAAGAAGGGATCTTACAAGAATCTTTAAATCTTGATTTGGGGGATAATTTGGGGCCCCCGCATTCCAGGAGGGTGACACATTAGACTATAAGAGGAAATGTGCTTCTGGCCCTTTCCAGTCTGCGTCTGTTTCAATAAGCTGCTCCCAAACCATCTTCCCATCTTTGATACCGTATTGCTCAACACAGCATACTGACTGGCCCTGATCAGATTACTCCACACCAAGCCCTTCTCCACTTGGTGTGTTTTTATTCAGTCACCAAAACAGATGTACTTCATTAGACAAGGAGGAACTGACAGGGGCAGGTGATGAGCATGGGTGTCCCTCTGATCTGTGCCAGCAGCTCGATGAATGCTGAACATGATTCATCAGCCAGTTGCCTGCAGTAAATGCCTGGAGACCCTAAGTCATATGTTGGGGTAAATAAATGCCAAAGTGGCACAATGAATTTCTTCCTCAAGCAATAAGATTGATCTTCCCTGCAAAAGAAATTAGCATATGGAGATACAAATGATGGAGTCAAAATTAAGTACAAATCATACAATATTCCAGGCTCTCTCCTTTTCTCCCTTGAAATTGTCAGGCTCTGAGTTTAAAAGGAATAAGGCAAAGTACGAGGAGTTAGAGGCATGGCCCATGAAATGTGATGTAAACTTGGTGGCAGACTGATAAAGATTAGCTCAGAAATGGCATCTGTCTGTTCAGCTCTTCTATACATATCGCCTCATGGCATCACACTTGTGAGGGAGGCTGAATCTAAACTACCATCCCCAGCTAAAAGTGAGAAAAGCGGGGCACACAAGTCCTCCTCTGCCCAGCTTCCTGACCTGGCAATGCCCCCTTTCAAGGAAGTGAGTCAGATATTAATGTGTTGGGAGACCAAAATGGGATATCCTACCAGGATCGGTTTGCCAGGGAAAAAAAAATCCCAGCAGTGGATACGTAAGCCCTGCTATATCTCCTTGTATTTCTCAGTCCATACTTAGATTAGTGCCTGGGACAAGGAAAACCACTCATGAATTATTATTCAACATTGACTAACTTCCTCTCCTAGACTCTGAAATTCTTAAGGGCAGCAGGTGCATAAGACAAATATTTTTGTATTTCTGACCTCTGGCACTAAATGGATGTTGACTGAATACATTGGTATGGAGGTGCAAGCACTCTGCCTTCTCTAGCCCCACCCTCTACCCAATTTAAAGAATGGTCTAACCATCTTCTGTCACCTAGAGGCACAGAAGTGGGAGGATCCCCACATCCAAGATAGCTCAGCACAAAGACACTGAGGAGTTGGGCAACCCTTTTTTTAAAAGCCTGACACAACTCCACTTTCACGGGGGTATCCTTTTGTCTTATTACAACCTTGAGCTCCTTAAGATTCAATTAAAAACAAAAACAACTCTGGTAGCTTGTGGCATAGAGTTAATTTTGGTTGCCAGGCAACTTAGAAGCTCAAAATTCCACCAATACTCTACTCACTAATTGGAAGCACACACCAACTTTGGTATGCGTTCCATATGCTCAAGTCTCATTTCCTTAAGCCAGTGTCCTCTACTTATCCTCAAGAGGCTACATTTACTCAGCAACTTCTATGTGCCAGTCACAGTTTAAAAATGTGAAGCTATTTAATCTTCACAACAATGTGCCAGTCACAGTTTAAAAATGTGAAGCTATTTAATCTTCACAACAATCCCATGAGGAAGGTACTATTATGTCCATTTTACAGATGAGACTATTGAAATTCAGAAAAGGTAAGTAGAGTGTTCAAGGTCACAGCTGCTAATAAGTAATGGAGCAAAGATTCCATCTACGTCTACCTGACTCCAAAGCTCACGGTCTATCCCACATCATCTTGCTTCTGCAGTACAAGGTTTTAGGAAATGTAGTAACAATGCTAGCTGGCAATAAAAGATATACAGAAATTCTTCAACTTAGCATAAAATCTACCAAGTTCTTGTGGATTTAACTATAAAGACACAAGGGACACAAAACTTAAAAGACATTCACTATCTATTAAGTAAAGTGGTTTAACAATAATCAGCAAGATTCACCCCTTCACTGAAATTATCCTCTGAAAAGATTTTATTAGCACATATTGGCCTTTTTGTTTCTTGCCATGATGACATCACTGCACACATTAATGGTGAGTATTTAATATATCTGCCAAACTCTCTGTAGCTACAAAAACTGTTCCTCAAAAGTTTTGATGACTATCCATATTTTATAGGCAAGAATTTCTTTTCTCATTCTATTTCTTTAGTTACAAAGACTCCTTGGTATTGGCTAACAGTACAAATACAAGAACTTTTTTTAAGTGTAGCTTAAGGTTGAGGTCAACAAGGAGGGCAGCATGGTGTACTCTCAGTACAGGACTGGATGCAAAGGGACCTGGGCTCCATGCCTTGCTCCCAACAACTAACCTCCCTGGGCCGGTTTACTCCTCTGAAATAAGGAGGTTAGACCTCATCACCAGGGGATACATTAATGGTACTTGCAGCGACAAGACAGCCAACATCAACTAGTGAAGAACAGTATAAGGAAAACCTGGAGTGTGTGTGCCCCATCCAAAGGAGATGGCCAATCTTTAGCACCAGCTTATTGTAGCCAGTTCAGTGTTGCCAAATCATCTGCTTTTTTGAGAGAAACCAGAAATCCAGATTTTATGGGAACTCTCCTGATTCTAAAATTCTTGCAGCTAAATAATATTTTTACAAACCTCCATGTAAGAGCCAATGCTGAGGAGGCCAAGCTTCAGAGACCAGATCTGGCTGCAGGCTGCCAGCCTGAAACCTTGAGAACTCAGAACCACTAAGACGCAAATGAAGTTAAACGAAATCTAGACTAACATGGCCACATTTACATCTTTTTATGGTTAGCCTTTCCTCTCCCCTCCCCCTCCCAATTTCTTTACTGGCAATAACTTTTCCCCATAGTGCAATCAGAATCTTCATCTTAAACTTCCTTTCCTATTTGACCAGGCATTGGCCAAGGAGGGTTCAACATGGCGGTGAATTTGCCAGGATTTCATTTAAATTTGAAAACAAACACACACACACACACAAAACAGAAGACAAAGCTTAAACCTCAGAACCAAACAAATTCCAAACAAAATTTTAAAGTGTTTTGCTTACCCCTCTTTTTCTGTGTAGATTAAATTTCCTCTCAACAGAGGAGTCAGGGCACTATCTGTCATTCATGCACTGTGGCTTCCAGAACAATTATAATGTAACATGCATTTGGAACTTGAATTTTAACACCATCTCCTCCCCACATCTTAGATGGAGAATAAAGAAAATAAGTAATAAAAATTAACATTTGTTGAGTAGTCACTCTGCCAGATCCTTCATGAAGCACTCCATAGATGTCATTTCATAGCTACACAAATACCGGGGAATGGGAGGAAGGGTAGTTTGTTTTCCTCTCTAGGAATGATTCGGCCAAGTTGGAATCCAAATCTCATTCTGGACCTATTGCTGTTTATACCATGCTACATCTTCACTTATGAATCTGCTACATTTTTTATCACTTAGACAATCACAGTGACTGCAGAAGAAAATACAGGAGAAATTAAAACAGAGAGAAGATAAGGTATATGGGGGAAAAGGCAAGCCAATGGAAGGTATGTGGTGCCCATGAAGTACAGAATCACAAAACAGAAAAGGAAAACATTCATAATGGAAGAAAATTATCCTGAAATTAAGAACAGCTCAGTATGCCAATAAAAAGAATGCACCAAGTTCCATGAAAAATTTATACAGAACTTAAACCAAGACATAACTTAGCTGAGTTACGAAACATAAAGAATAGAAAGAATACTTTAGGAGTCTAGTTAGAAAAACAAATCAATGGCATGCGGGAAAACTCGGGGGCTTGCCTTAGACATCTCCGCAGCCAAATCAAATGCCAGAAGCTAACAGATCAAGAGCTATGCTATTCTGAGAAAAGGAAACTGCACTCAAAAATGTTACGGCCATTCAAACAGCAATTCAAGAAAAGGAGAAAGAGATGGGCATTCTCAAATATAAAAGGATGCAGGAGATGAGCCCTTCTTGGGGAAAAAAACACAACACATGATGATAAAATCTAGCCAAAAAGAAAAAAGGAGAAATCAAACTGTAAAAGTCAACACTTGAGATGCCAAGGTAAAAGAACGAGTGATCAACAGTGATTCTCCTTAGTTAAAAAACTAAGACTAAAAAAAAAAAACAACAAAGACTAAATAATATCCAAAATGAGGTTTATGAAGCAAAGTGCAAATATTATAGATCTTTACAACATAAAAACATAAATATATGAAAAAAATTAGAACATGAGTGGAAGTGAAACTACAGGATGTAAAATGTAAAAGTGCCAAAGCCTTGTCTTTCATAGCAGGGAGTCATTGACTGACTAAACTGAAATATGTTTCTAAGAATCTGGTCTTGAGATGTATTCATAATCTTTTCTCTTAATTTGGACAAATTGTTTAGGACCTGATATTTCTCAGGATGAAGAAGTACTGATGTCAAGTTCAGCAATTCCTTAATTTCACTACAGTTTCTTCTTCCTCTGTTAAAATACCATGAAATTTTTATTTAAAAAAGTATCTCTAGAATTATCCTATTTTTATAACAGCATTTCTGTCTTTCATTTAGCAACCTATCCCTCCTATTTGTATAAATGAATAAAGACATGGAATAATCTTCACTCAATGTTAAGGAAGGCTACTTCTGGATGGTGGGATCCTAACTATTTTTACTTTTTTCTTTGTATATATCTGCATTGTTTATGTTCTTTTAAATGATTTTATAAAATAGTAAGTTGATTCTTATTTAATAATAAAAATCCATCAACCCAACAACCAGAATTAACAAATGTTGACACTGTCATATTTTCTTTAGATCTTCTTTTTATAATAAAAGAAACAAAACATTCTACACACAAAAAAAATTGAAGACCAGCATGGACAGTTATCCAGTACCATTCCCCACCCCACCCACCTCCCGCATGTAATTTATATCCTTCAAGTCCATATGACAAAAGTTCTTGTTTGGTTTTCTATTGCCACATGGAACTGACCCTGGAATTAAAAATACGAGGAAAAAATAGCCACCAAACCTTAGTATAAGCAGGGCAGCAGTAACTTAAGATTGTCTTCAAACTCAACTGCAATTTGCAGGCTTGCACTTTAAAATGAAATGCTGGATTAGAAATATTCCATAATTGTTTTAGATTCACACAAAATTTTTTTCTGATGAGTAATTTTAAACATACACAACAAGTACAGAAAATAGTATATAACTCCCCATATACCCATTGCCCAGATTCAACATTTATCAAGATTTTGCCACATAGTATTTTTGAAATGAAAGCAAAAACTGTAACCTATTGTCCAGCCTACAGTCTGTTCAATTAATAGGCAAGCACCTTCCAGGATTAGCTGTGCTCTTACTATGTATCAGGCACTAAGTCTTCAAACACGGACCCATTTAGGAGTCACAACAATTCTACAATTTAAATATTATCAGCATTGTTTAGGGTGGAAAGTGAGGTTCAGGAAGATCAAGATTCTTCTGTAGGGTCTGCAAGTTGCTTGTCTTTCTGGCTTTCCCATCCCCCCATCTCCCATCCTCCTCCCTCCAATTTGAGAGCTGTTTGAGAGTCACTGGAGGTTACAATTACTTCTGTTGAGGAACACAAAATGAGAAGGTATCATTTTAGATCCCTGTGAATTACTCCCTGGATTCTCTGAGTTGGAGAAGGGCCTGGCATTTGTTTAATTTAGAAAATATCTCTTGTAACTTTCACTTTAAGATATTTTTCTGTAACTATTTAAGGGGGAGAAACATTTTCCATTTTCCTTTTTAAAAATCCTAAATAATGATTCCATATACTCTTCCATTAATTAGAGATAAATTCACATAAGCCAAACTGATTTACAACCGTAATTAGAAAACCTGATCTCAATTACAACTTGCAGGCTTGTGCATGTATCACGGATATTTTCCAAAGCAGTTTTGAAACTTCTTGTCTGCCATGTTGCTAATGTGTTGTGAAACTTAGGTACTATAGCAAATGCTTCCCAACTATTCTTGATCTTTTCTGGAGATTGTTTCAAAATAAGCAAATGTGAATGCTCCAATCATGTCTTGTGGGTTAGTGAGTCTTGGGATAAAATTTTGGGATTCTGGTTTCCCATGAAACAGGGAAAGGAAACTCTAATAGCATAGAATGTCTCCACTTAGAAGCACCAGATGCACAATGATTCAGCTATTTTGAGGAACTGATATGATTAAAGAAGTTTAACCATCAAATGTTTCCCAGTTTAAACGTATAAAATTTTTAGGACAAGTAATGTCTTACCCTACATTTCAATTAATATTTGTATTCTAAATTCTTCAGGAGACAACCCATACTCTCAGGGCAGGAGAAAGCCTTAGATATCATCTGGTATCAGCCAGACCTCTTCATTTTGCAAATGTGTAAAATGAGATCCGATTTCCATTTATATTTTCTGTTGCATGTAGTTCTTGTTTGGTTTTCTGTTGCCACACAGAACTGACCCTGGAATTAAAAATAAGAGAAAAAATAGCCACCAAACCTTAGAATATGCAGCCAGCAGTAACTAAAAATTGTCATCAAACTCAACCGCACTCTGCAGGCTTGCAAATTCAAAATACCTAAGTCAAGAGTTAGAATGAAAAGTCACATTCTAGAAGTTTATTAAATCAAATTATGTTCAAAAGTGGGCTTCTAATTCTACCTTTCCATTTATTATTTTCGTATAGTATTTTTCACTTTTTCAAGTGCCTCTTGGCTAAAACAATTTTTGCCATAGTCCTCTTACTGTATTTCAATTAGTGCCTTTAATCTATTCCTAAGACTCATACTCTCAAAACTTATACCACTATAATCGATGTTGGTGATGGGGTAACTTGGTAGTTTTCAAATATTTCTCTCCCTCTGTTTCCTTCTCTTTCTTTCCTTTTTGCAGGGTGCTCGCCGAAGGAAGAAAACAGATCCCTGCGACCTCTGTTGAGGTGGGAAACCCAGGCAGCTTTATGGGGCCCCAAACACAGTGTGAAAACGCTGACCCCAGTCATTCTCTTTGATTACAAACAGGAAAGGAAACTCCCAGACGTGGCATTCCCCCAACGTGAAACCCAAGATGAACCGCCGGAGTCCCTTGGGCCCCTTTTTACCCTCGCGAATCCGGCCTTTTCCTTTGGGTACCAAGGTGCCTTGGGCAAGAGTGGAATGGGGATGGATTTAGTCCCAACCACACTAGGTTCTCGGACCTGTGGGAGAAGATCTGGAGGAATACTCGCAGGAGGCCTCTGGGGCAGATGACACGCGTCCTCAGGGGCCGACCCCAGCCCCGCTTAGCGCGAGCGACGCCGCTCGAACCCCAGACTTGCTGTTGGCGTGAGCGCACGCTCGCGGGGGTCGGAGGCCGGGCAGCCCCCAAGCCGGGCTGGCCGGGATAGAAGCTGCGCCGGGAAAGTTGCCCGAAGCGGCCGCAAGGTGCGAGGGTGCGGACAGCTCCGGGCAAGCTGCGGCCGCGGCGCCGCCTGCGCTCCCCTGCTTACCTTTCTTTCTCCGGCCCGGAGCAGAGCTCTCGCCGCGCGCCGGGGGAAGTTTCCACGCCAAGAGCGCTGGGCCGGGTGGGCCGGCGCGGAAGCCCCCGGCCGCCAGCTCACGCGCTCTTTACCCGCACCCGGCTGGCGCGCGCCCGGCGCCCGGGCTCAGCCTGACCACAGACGGCTCCGGAGCGGCGCGGCGGCGCGGGCGGGGACCGGCACGGGCACGCGCCCCGGGGCTCGGCGGGGCGGGCGGGGGCGGTAGCCGCGCCTCGGCCCGGGAAGCCCTAACCCGCAAGGAACAGGTAAACCTAGCGGCGGCGGCTGACCGGAGTTTGGAGAGACGTGTTTCCCAATGTGTACATTGCTCACGGTTATAAAATAAACCGGGTATTCCCTGTTATACTGGTCAGAAATGTCTGTTTTCCAACCAACGTCCGCATTTAATCAAAATACAGGACTGTTTTAGAAAATGAACTATAAGGAAAAAAGCGATAGAATTACTACTATCGCTACTACTGGTATGAAAAGCATTTGTTTGTCTATCCCCGACCCTTCCCCCGACATAAGCAAAGTGAAGAGGTAAATGACCAGAGGAATATTTGAGCATGTAGGGTTAATATCGTTATTCAAATCAATGGACATCTCAAAAAAAACAACAACAAACACACACACACAAATGGATAATGGTCATAGGCAGTCATAAAAGGAAAAAATAGAAAGTTCAAGGTCAGTAATAAGCAATGCATGCAATTTAAGGCAATAATGAAGTGCGTTTTTCTTCCGATGCAATTAGCAAAGTTTTGTTGACGAAACCATTTCTTGGTTGCTGAGGGGTCAGTGAATGGCAAACCTTGTTTGTAGATTTCCATCTCCTCTCTTCCCTCAGCACCCTCACTTTCATTTTATATAACCATGTTGGTAACAGTAATTCCAGGAACAGATATTTATTGAGTAAGCAATGTCTCTTTTGATCCCCAGAACAACTACAAAAACAATGAATATAGATGATAAAATTAACTTAATACAGCTGATTCTGGATTGAAGGTCAAAGGTGTTGAAATTGCTCTACCCCATAAGTGGCTGGAAAACACAAGTGGTTTCCCAGCAAACTCCCAGCAAAATCTCAGGCCTTTGTTCTTA
>JAQZBX010102227.1:0-11179 GCA_029593785.1 Cabassous unicinctus | reverse complement strand
TTTGAAAGAAGTCAAACATGAAGTAAAAACGGAAACTACTGCCTAGAACAGAGTTCAGGATCTTGATGACTTTGTAGATAAAGACATCAAAGTTTAACCACAAGTCTAACATAAAGTTTAACCACAAGTCTAACATAAAGTTTTACCACAAGTCTAATATATCTAATCTTAAACATCAGAACAGGAATTACTAAGCCACTCGTTACTGTTCCGTAAAAAGTTAACATCCTGTCGCAATAGAACTGAAAGCGCTTATCTCAACTCAATATTGCGTCTGTAACCTTGTATAACTTCAAAAGAAATGCTTACGCTTGCCAAAATTTAATGTATAAAAACTATACCTATCTTGCAATAAAGCAGATCAGCAGCAGTCAATTCTCACTCAACTTGGTGTGCGACTCATCTTTTTCGCCGACTCCCTTAACCACCTTCAGCCTGCTCCCTCGTGTCTCGGCTGGACCGCGGCACAATGTTCTTCATTTGTTCCTGGTTTTAGCTTGTTCATTGAACTGGTCCATGTCTTCTGTTTCTTAGTATGGTTTGTAATTTTTTGTTGCTCTCTGGTCATTATTTATTTTGCTGGGTTTATTCAGTTGATTAGCTTCTCTCTCTGCTCTAGGGATTTTTTTAGCTGCTGGTTTTGTGTGTGTATTAACTTTTCTCTTTGACATTTTGTTCTTCTTGTTCTATTTCCTTGGTGTTTTCTATGTTCCCTTGAAGGAAAAAATTAGGACCAGAGGAATCAGAAGAGGTAAGATAAGAAAAAGGATAGTAGTTTTAATAGTAAATGTTAGAGGGGGGCCATATAAGACTTAGTAAAATGAATATTTCACTCATGTAAGCAGTGTAGAGTAATAAGAATAAAAAAGTGGAGTACATGCAATGAAATTGTAAACTGAATTCGAGAAAAATATATAGAATGACTTAAAGCACCAGAATGTTGAGGATAGAAAGAAAGAGAAAAAAATGGAGAGAAAAAGAAAAAATTAATTTTAAAAAACTGAATAGATAAGATAAAAATCAAAACCAGTAAATTTGAGGAGTAATAAAAACAGGTGGAATGTAAAAACCACGACAAAAAGCAGAAGATTGAAAAATGGAGGAAGGAAAAGACATAAAGTTGGTAGACAACATCAATTTACACAGAAAATGGGAAAACAAGTAAGAACAAGTACAGCAAAGAAGGCACAAGCTTGCAGCAACTAATTAAAAAAAAAGGGGGGGGTGGTATGAAAGAGGAAAGTAAAACAAGAAACAAAACAAAACAAAAAAACAAAATAAACCCCAAACAAATGCACAAGCAAGCAGGCAAACAAAGCTAAGGAAGAATAGTGTTACTTCTTAGGCCCTTGTGGAGCCTCTCAGGCTGCCTGTGTTCAGCAATCAATTATCCTGCAAGCTTCTCTCTGCAGAATTTGAGGTGGGCTTTAGTGAGTAAACCAAGTTATTTATTTTTAAGTAATCTTATTTTTTTTTTTGAAAAATAAGAAGCTAGTACAAAATAATGTCTATGTTTTTCCTGTCCTACAGTATCAGCTGGATGTTAGATATCCTGGTGGATCACTACTCTTATAAGAGCCAGGATTAGGACCAGTGGCCTCATACATTCAAGGCAGAAATTCCTCCACTGAGCTACCTTTCTAATTGGATCAGTTAGTTCTTCAGAAAGCTGTTCAGTCACTCTCTGCTGGGCAGGTTTTACTCTCCTAGGGCAGCAAGATTCAGCAGGCTGTATGAGCAGATCCCCCCTCCCCTCTCCTGGTCAGGTTGAGTTCCCTTTTGAAATTCAAATGGGACTCTGATGACTGAGTACACAACCCTGATATTATTTTCCAGCCCCTTCTAGACCACCCCCTCCTCCCATGGGACCTTAATTAAGCTCTTGAAAACTTATTAAGTGTTTCCCACTGCCTGACTCCCTTAGGGGAGTTGAAATTCTAATAGTTGTCAGTGTGGAAATATTAAATTGGCTGATCACACCCTATCTCAAGCCAAGCCTTTGTATTCTAGGGCGGTTAGTTAGATCAGGCTTCCTCAGGAGATTTGCATTTCCCCTCAGCCTGGTGCCAATTCAAGCCAGCTGGTGTGCTCCCCAAACCTCTAAGGGAGTCCAGCCAACTGAACCTACAGAATGGAAACCACTCTCCACCCCTGCCAGCACCCTCCTACTTTCAAAGAATGCCTCCTTTCACTGAGTTCCCAGGGGTGACGGGACTCATCCTGGTCCCCTGCTCTGAGGGTGGGGCTTAGCCATCCATGTTTTCAAAGAACAGGGGTTAAAATCTCACCATTTTATCTTGAGCCATCTATATCCCTGTCCAGATCCCTTCAGATCAATGCCCTAAAGTTTCCTGCTCCATGGGCTCTGAGAAATGCTCACTTGGGCAGGATCCTGTCCCCATTCAGCTGTCTCTTGCAAGAGGGATGTTGAGTGTGCACTTAAACTAATGCCATCTTCCTTCCCCCTCCAAAGTCACTGTTCTCTTCCATTTACTTAATTCTTCTTTGTTTTTTTTATAGCAATGTTTATTGGTTTTCTTAATACAGGTCCCTCATGTCCTAGGTTAAGTTTATTTCTAAATATTTGCTTCTTTTAGTATCTATTATAAATGAATTTTTTTTCTAATTTCCTCCTCAGATTTCACATCAGTAGTGTATAGAAAAGCTACTGATTTTTTGTGTATTAACTTTGTATCCCACCAATTTGTTGAACTTGTCTATTAGTTCTTGAAGCTTTGTTGTAGATTATACAGGATTTTCTAGATAAAGGATCATATCACTGGCAAATAGTGAAAGTTTTACTTCTCTCTTTCCTATTCGAGTGTCTTTTATTTCATTATCTAGCTGAATTGCTCTAGCTAGAGTGTCTAGTAAAATATTGAATAACAGTCCTAACAGTAGGCATCCTTGTCTAGTTCCTGATCTAAGTAGGAAAGCTTTCAACCTTTCCCTATTGACCACAGTGCTAGTTGTAGTTGTTTTTTTTTTAAAGATTTATTTATTTATTTATTTATTTATTTATCCCCCTCTCGCTGCTTGTGTTTTACTGTGTCCATTCATTGTGTGTTTCTTCCGTGTCTGCTTATCTCCCGCTTGCTGTGAGGTCCTGCTGCATCAGCCCACCGTGCTGCGCCGGCCGGCCTGCTCTCACAAGGAGGCCCCGGGAAGCCAACCCGGGGCCTCCCACATGGTAAACGGGGGCTCTATCCATTGAGCTACACCCGCTTCCCTGTAGGTTTTTCATATATGCATTTTACCATATTGAGAAAGCTTCCTTTTATTCCTTTCTTTTGAATTTTTATTCATCAAGAAGGGTGCTGTATTTTGTCAAATGCCTTTTCTGCATTAACTGTGAGTATCATGTTATTTTTCTTTGTCAATTTATTGATGTGGTTTATTACATTAATTGATTTTCTTATGTTGAACCACCCTTGCATACCTGGGATAAAACCAAAATGGTCATTGTGTATAATTCTTTTAATGTGGTTTTTGATTCAGTTTGTAAGTATTTTGTGGACAATTTTTGCAACTATATTCATTAGACATATTGTTTTGTAATGTTCATTTTTTGGAATATCTTTATCTGGTTTTACAATTAGGGTGATGTTGGCTTCATAGAATGAGTTTGGTTCATTTTTATTGGAAAAGCTTGAGCAAGAGTATTATTAGATCGTCTTCGAAAGATTGGTAGAGTTTACCTGTGAAGTCATCTGGTCCTAGGCTTTACATCTTTGCGTGGTTTTTGATGGTAGTTTCAATATCTTCACTTGTGATTGGTTTGTTGAGGTCTTCTATTTCTTCTAGGATCAGTGTAGATGTTTCACATGTTTCTAGGAATTTGTCCATCTTATCTACATCATCTACTATGATTGCAGCATTATGAACTAAATATATTATGTAAACTGATGGATTTAATAATTGGAATATAGATCACCAGAAAGTAGAATGAGGGTAGAGAATGGAAAGGTGATGGATAATCTGTGCAGAATTGGTTAAAAGTTTGTTTGTAAATCTTTGGAAATGAATAGAAATGGTAAGAGCACAACACGGGTGTTTGTGACTAGGAGAGCCACTATATGGGTATGACAGTCGTTTAAAGGGAAAGCCTAAGGATATTTGGATATTTATATTACTAGAAGGAAAGCTTAAAAATGTGACACAGGTCTGTATAGCATAGTGAATCTTCATGTAAAATATGAATATGGGTGATATTGCTTACATAAGAGTGGTTTTACAAAATATAAATACAAGTAAACTTTGGAGAAGGAAACAGGATAGCAGCTATGTATGGCAGGGGAAGCAAGGAGAGATTGAAAGGTGATGAGATTTGTTTGGTTGGTTTTGGTTTTTTAGATTATTATTACTGGAATAATGAAAATGCTATAAAGATGACTGAAGTGATGAATGCACATCTATGTGATTATACTGCATACCATAGATTGTCCACATTGTATTAATTTATGCTTTATTAATATGTATTAATAAAATTGATTTGTTTAAAAAAAATAGATTGCTGGTCTCCACCCCAAAGTTTCTGATTGGGTAGATCTGTGGCAAAGTCTGAGAAATTGCTTTTTAGAAAGTTTGCATTTGATGCTGAGGCTACTGTTTGGGGACCACTTTTTGAGAAGTACAGCTTTCAACTGTTTAATCATTTAGAAATATTTGCAATATAAGAGTAACCCTAATTAGGAGTAATGTAGGAAAATACACTCTGTAGCTTTGCAGATAGATTTACCCCCTTTATCATTATGAAGTCCCATGATTTTTTAAAAGATTTTTTTTCCTTGTAAGAACAATTTATTGAAGTATGTCATTAATACATGAGCATGCATAAACAATAAGTTTTTAGTAAATATTGTTGACTTACAAATCAGACATGTATAACATTATACAGGGCTTTCATACATCACCCCACCACAAACACTTTGCATTGTTGTGAAATATTTGTTAACAAGTTATGAAGGAGCATCATCAAAAACTACCAACTATAGTCCAAATCTTACTTCCCTATACCTTTTTAAAGATTTATTTATTTATTTATTTATTTACGTATTTATTTACTTTTAATCCATTTTACACCCCCACCCCTGTTTTCGCTGTTTTTGTGTCCATTTGCTTGGCAACTCTCTGTGTCCATTTCCTGCCCTCTCTTCTCATCCTTCTCCTCCTACCTTCACTGGAATTCGAGCCTCAGAAGCTCTTATGTGAGAGAGAGGTGTCCTACTGTCTGCACCACCTTAGTTCCTGGTTTTTCAGAGTGTCTTATCTTGGCTCTCCAATGTGTCACTCTCCTGTTATGTTATCATCTTACTGTGTAGCTTGGCAGGGCCGGGTGGTGCACCCACACACAGGTCCTGGTGGCACACACACTTATGGGACCTAATGATGCACCCATGCACGGGGCCTGGGGTGCACACCAGCTTATGGGTCCTGATGGTCCACCACACATGGGTCTGGCAGTCTATGTGCTTTCTATATTTTCCTTTTTAAAATTTTTACTGGGAGGTCCTGGGGATCAAAACCAGGTCCCTCCATATGGGAACTGGATGCCCAACCATTTGAGCCACATCCACCCTCCTGCTATATCTTTTCAGGTTGCCCAAAGATATCTAGAGTTACAGTCATTTCACATACAGGATGGTCATATAATAAATCAGGCTTGGTTTATCACCAGAATTCTAAAAACCAGGCCTAGGGAGAAAAACTAGGGACACATGCATGGTGTCTAACATAGTGAATATTTAGCTTACCCTGATTATCACAAAATCAGGACAGCAAAATATTTACAACCTTGATTATTTTTTGATCCTCCTACATAATTTTAACTCTACCTGATTCCTTTAATAAACTATGAAGAGCAATAAATGAAAAATAAGTTTATACATATTGTATTTCAGTATGGAGAGGTTAGATGCCCTGTAAATGAAGACATATTAAAATACAAAGATTATTGTGTCAATTTCTAAGTTCCCTTGATAAATTGAATTCAAGAGTAAAAAATGTAAAATGTTTAGTTGGGTTGTTATGAATTCTCAAATACCTTGAGCAAAGATGTTTTCCAAAATCTGTCTGTATTGGTGAACATATTATGAACTTCTGGACACAACTATGTACAATATTCCTTTGATTTACATCACTGCACTTCTAGGAACATGCAATAATACATTACAATCATATGTATAATAAAAGTTTATATGCACAGGAATGTTTAAGCAGGTTTTATACTGATACCCATCTCCAAAGGCTACCAGGGTGTTCTGTGAGATATTGGACAATTTAGATTTGTGCTATATTGTCCTAAGCATTCCAGTTGGACTGGTAGTCTTGGCTAATATTTATAATAGCAGCCCCAAAGGTCTTCAAGCACCAAATGATCTGACTCAATATTTTAATGTGCTGTCCATAGGATGGCTACTAATCCTGTTGAGAATGAGTGGGTTAGGAGATTTCATCACATCCAACATTCTCATGATTGCATTAGGCTCAGCCTTTATAATCCTGATGGTAACGCAATCAGCCAAAACCTATGAAAGCCCTCTCCCACTCTAAGATAACTTATATAAGGCTGTTTCCTGTTCTTTGATACTTTGTTAATTGAAATTCATGGAGGTAGGTGGTATTCCTTGTGTCTTCGGTGTCTTTACATCTGCCATGGGCCATAAGTTTCACTGAAGTTCCAAGTTGCCACCATCATGGCCTCAACCACACTCAGGTTGTCTGTGGTATGTAGGAGTAATATAAATAGCATGGAGGTCCATGGCCTTCTCAGGAATAAAGTGTACAGTGTTGGATCTTTTGGAACTGGATGTCATGTGAAGCTACCAGGTCCAGATCCCAATCACTGCATGATTGATGGTTTCACAACAACATACAAGCAAATGTACAATGACTTTTTTAATAACTCTGGTGAAGAATTCTTTACCCAGAATGGAATCTTGCACATCTTAGGAAGAAATCAGAGAATCAAGTTTCAGCCAGAAAGATTTCAAGAGTGCAGAGATACATTTGATGTCATCTTTACACAGGAAGAGAAATGGTATGACAGAGTAGTGGAATATCTGTGTTCCAGGGGTGAGGTGGCCCTCCAATCTGTGCATGTGATCAATGTGGAAACTGAAGATACCCAGGAAGATGCCACTCTGGATGCTTTCCTTATCTATTAGCTCTGCCAGTGCATACATTGTGCAGATGACATGGAAGAGAGTCTGAGTGAGCTGCTCCTGAATTTTGAGGAGAAAACAGCAAAGAGTTTTCTTCATGCCATCTGCTTTTACTGAAGATCTTGGCTTATCTGAGATGCTTCCTCAAGTAAGTACTTTTGTGTCAAATTTTACTCTTCCATATTTTCCCTGTAAAGCTTTCTGTCTTAGTTGACCAGGAAATTCTAGAGAAACAACATGCACACTGGTCTTCCTAATAAGAGACATTTACTCTCTCAGGGTTGAAAGCTGGAAATGTCACATTAAAGTGTTGGCAAATGCTTGCTTCATCTTGGAGTCACTAGTATTCTAGTGCTGGCAGACCTCCACCACAGGGTGATTTACTCGTTGGTTTGTTCTGTCTCCTGGCTTCTTCCTGTCGCTTTCTCTGATTGACCACATTCAAATTTTCTCTCCGTAGTGCATATGCATCAAGGCCTATGTGGTGGTTTGATACTGTAGCAACCCCAGAAACATATGTACTTAAATCTAAACCATTCCTTTGAGGATGAACCCTTTGTAAGTAAGACTTTTTATGAATCTACTCCAGTTAAGGTGTGGATCAGCACAATCAAGAAGTGTTTTAATCCTGTGAATGGTATCCTTAATAAGTGGAATGAAATTCAGACAGAGAGAGAGTCATAGGAAGCAAGAAGTTGATCATCAATGGAACATTTAAGATGTCGGAGAGACCACGAGATATCACCATATATCTTGCCACGTGACAAGCTAAGGACCAAAATTTGACAATAGGCAGCCCCAGAAGGCACCACCTTTATGATGCCTCCATTTGGACATTTTCCCAGCCTCACATGAGTGAATAAATTCCCATTGTTTAACAGGACCCATTTCATGCTATTTTTTGCACAGCCAAGAAACTTAACCCACCCTGATTCAATTTGACCACAGAATAATATCTTCAAAAAACCTTTTCAAATGGTTTCATGCCCATAAGAAAAGAGTTGAAGAATTGACCATGTCTTTTTTGAGGGGACTGAATTCAATCACCAAGAGTATCTTTAAAGAATTTTCATGAATGACTTATTATTTTTAGGTATACCACCAGAGGAAGAGAATGTATTATTATTTTTAGGTATACCACCAGAGGAAGAGAATGTTGTCAAGAAGAGCATTTAAAAAAAAAAACAAAGAGAAAACTATAAATCATAACTTTTAAAAGGCAATCAAAATGTGTATTTTTCTAAGTATTTTATACTGCAGACCTAATGTAATGGTCATGGGGATCTGTGAGAAAAATAAGACAATTTAAGAATTTTTTGGATAAGCAAAACAAAGCTGATAATGGATAAATTATTTGTTTACAGACATTCAGTAAATAAAAACTATTTTCAAAGTAATTACTTTTAACAAATTTTTCCTGGTTTGTAATATTATATTAGAGTCTATTTTCCTCCAATGAGAAAAGTGTTATATTGCATTTTTAAATTTAGGTCTTTGATTATGTATTGCATCTTTCTTACCAATGCTGTCTTCAAAATGAAAACCCAGGATAGATAATGGGCTACATATTATGGCTAGAAACATGGCCTTATCTATTAAAAAATACCTCACCATATGAAACCAATTCCAAACTAATTTGAATAAAATATATATTCTTGTTTCTGTTAGGGATATGAATTTCATGCCATTAACCACATGCATTTTAAATGATTTAAGCCTTATCCATTATACAGAGCAAAACGTTTTTTCATAATGAGTATTTTTGTTAAAACTTAGCATGCTACTGTTTTCAACAGGGGTATCATATAATGAATCCATGGATGTCCACAGGAAACAAGGGAAACATTTTCTTGATAATCATTAGCAATTGAACCGAACCATGTGTTATGAAATGTAGAAAAACAAAGAAAATATAGGTGGTAATAGTTGCATTGATTTGTTTATAGAATGAACTATATTTGAGAGTTTAAAAGAAGACTGTTCTTGTTCATTAAAGTAATCAAAATGGGGAAATAATGGATATGGGAATCAGCTCATAAAGTGTTCCATACAAGAGATAGAGTGGTAGTATGGAGTAGGTAGGTATCTGTGGAAATACAGAGGAGTCAATTGAGTGGTGAGAGATGGAAATGAATTGATAGGATTTGATTATGATAAGAGGGAGAGGGAGGGATTTGGAATCACTCACAATTTTCTTACTATCCACAGGGTCACTGGGTCCAGATATATGTAATTTGTAGGTGTGAAGGTAGAATGCTGAGGGACTTCTTTGCTGACTGAATTTCTCTCTTTTCTCAATGCACTTTATGATAAACCCATCGGCTGAGCATGGGAAATCTGCATCACAAGTGGGGGAGGTGGTGAGAATATATGGTTGAAATAAGTGTTTCAAATTAAGGGAAAGCCAACTGGATAGAAGTTTTATAGACAGACATGGAGCAGCAAGCATGCAGGAGAGTATGAAGAGAAGGGAGCCCTTTCTGGAAGAGCAAATTCCTGAGGAGTGAATATGACATCTTTTACAGAATATTGGAGAATGGTTAGGAGAGAAGCATAACTATAATCCTGAGCATAATCCATGCATCTTGACTTGAATTTCCTTGGGACCAGGAAGAGCTCTGATGCTTAAGGGAGCACCTTTTTCAAGCCTCTTCCTGAAGAGAGTATCCACAACTGGCATTTCCTTCATTACTGTTGATACAGCAGCACAATGTATTTGGGATGATGACAGAATGACTTCCAGACACAGAATATGTGACTAGGGACCATTGCATATGTTCAGGGTAACATTCATACCTCTGCAGGGTTTCACAGAATTCTGAACAGTATATATTTTCCACACCAATAAGTTGAAAACAGCTCTCTGAAAACTTCTCTGTAAAAACACCAAGCGCAGGATGACTTAAAAAAGGGATACATTGTTATCCCAGGACAAAAGCAGGCCTCACGCCACCATAAGAATTTGTTTCTTATCATTTGTCATTATTTAGTCATTCTAATATTTCCCTAGATTTTGAACCCATCCTGCAGCAAGAATGACTTTTGCAAGGTGCAAATATGGGTTCTGGGAAAATGGTACCGATGTAAGTAGGTAAAGTCTTACCGTCTCACACACATACACAAAAAAAGCAGAGAAAAGCCTTGGACCAATTTGAAGGAGCTGCTTTGGATATGTATAGAGCATGAAGATATTCTGAGTATTTTAGGAGGCTACTGGAAAGCTAAGGAAATCAAAGAAAAACCATGAGTTTCTTGCCCCTGTTACTGGAAATGTCACATATACTTCACCCTCAGAGCAAAGTAGGCTTGCACTGCTACCAACAGAGTGGAATGGGAGGAAGAAGGGTCAGGGAGGGTGGAGAGTGGTTTCTTTGTGGTGAGTTTGGACAGCTGAGCCTCCTTTGAATCTCAGAAGGGACCCTGAACTTACAGGGATAGGTGAGGGGGATCCTCTCAGGCAGGCTGTCATGTCCTGCTGCCCATGCAGAGAAAGCAACTAGATTAAATAGGGGGCAGGGAAAGGAACCAAATCAGCAGGACTCTAGTGAGCTGTAGATGTCTGAAGTTCAAGGGGAAAGGATGGCTGATAGATTTCTGAAGGCTAATTAACCCACGTAGACAGTTTAGTTGAATGGGTGAATTCCCATCTGGTATAAATGTGATCCCTGGTTTGATTCCTGGCTTCCTTTGAGGACTGATACAAAGAGTTCTCAGGCATCCAACTCATACATTATGACAGGGTACATAAAAACATTCTTTTTGTTTTAGGTTTCCTTGGGTCTGTTATTTTTTTTTTAAAGGGTTCTTTTTGTGGCGCCCATCAATGGAGGTGCTTAGTCCTCGTCAAGACCAACTACGAGACAAGGTCCATGGCTGGTCAAGGAGGGATCAAGGATACCCGACTTATGGAGGAGGACTAGGCACTTCAGGACTTGGAGCCTCTTTCACCCTGTTTACACTCTTAATCATAATAGTGATGTTTTTCTTTGATTGATTATAAGGCCTTGAGAAATATG
>JAQZBX010102226.1:0-11166 GCA_029593785.1 Cabassous unicinctus | reverse complement strand
ATAGTCCCATCCATCTTCCCCATGGGTTATAAGCCCCCTCTCAATTGGAGGTGGAGTTGATGTCACCATCCCAGAATCCTCAGGATTGGGGGAAGAGCTATGGAGTAGAGTAGACTTACTGGTATTCTACTATAGACATATTGTGATTTAAGCAATGGAAGAAATTAAAACATTGATGTGGAGCCAGGGGCCACTGAAGTCTCTGGGGTCAGGGATAGGGAAAAATAGTTGTAATACAGGGGGCTTTTTCAGGACTTGGGAATTGTGCTGAGTGATGTTGCAATGACAGATATTGACCATTTTATATCATCACATAAGAGGCAGAATTGTTGGGAGAGAGTGTAGACTACAATGTGACTATGGTCCATGCTGAATGGTAAAGCCCCAGGATGTGTTTATCACCTGCAATAACTGTGTCACACAAATGAAGGATATTTATGTGAGAGGGTGTGAGAAGTGTGGGGAGTGGAACATATGGGAATCCCTATAATTTTTGTGTAAAATTTATGTAATCTAATTATCTTTAAAAATAAATAAATAAGTGAATGAATGAATGAATGAATGAATGAATAAATAAATAAATAAACAAACATAATAGATTTTCTAGAAGAAGGAAAAAAGAGGTACTATTATGGTTATACACTCACAGGAACAAGCACTACATGTGCATAACACCCACGACTTACGGCTCTTGGTGTAAAATCATTGAAGGAAAAGGGAGACAATACACTTTGTATTATGTTTACCTGAGACATTATTTTTAAAAATTTATTTAATTAGAGAATAGTAGGTTTACAGAAAAATCTTACCTGGAACATTTTTAATATTATGTTCCACTGTCTCTCATCCAGAGAAACAGGCAGATTCAGTTACTATATTTTCTTGCTACTCCACATGTGGTTCCCAGAATTTAGGACCACATTTTGAGTATTGTCAAATTTTAACATGATCCCTAGATAACCCTAACAGACCTTAAAATTTAAGAATCCCTTGTCTAGGTCATGACACAGCCACAATTGTAGTTATAAAGATCAGTAGGTGATTCTAAATTGTAGACATGGCTGTGAACATAATTTTAGGTTCCAGAATACAGCTAATTTCCATATGGAATGGAGAGCCCTTTGAACAGGTGCTTTTTCCTGGTCTACTAGTGAGAAATGGTAAGGTGGTGCTGATTCCTTATCTAGAATCTTCCACATCTTTGGGTTCTTTGGTAGAATTACATTCAGGTGGGACTCCAGTTCCTTCATCTTGGAAATTAACTTGTCCAGCTCTCACCTGGGGCATGATATCATTGTACTAAGAGACCACAGGGTAGTAGGGGCACAAGAAACTCTCCCCATGGGGGTCCTTCTGCAATGAATTGATGCAGCCTAGGCAGAAGATCCAACCACATTTCAGGCACATTCCCCAATATATGCTGGGCAGATGGAACATCTGCTTTGCTTCTTGCAGAAGTTTAGCTGTGTTCACTGAGAGGGGAAATGCACATGGCAAGTGATTTTCCCAGAGTTGAATGACCATGAGATCTGACATGCAGCAATCATAACATGCTTAGTGTTCTTGTGTTCCAATGGCTGCCATGTGTGGAACAACACAATAAGAGTACAAACTTGAAAGCATAATTTGGGAAAAAACACACAAATTATCATTGTGCTTTGAGTTGTGATAGAGAAAGTGCCCATGTGGTGTCTGCCTGGCTCTGCTGACAGATCCAGCCTGGCCATGTTACATGACTAGAAGCAGTTAAGGAAGTTGTCATTTCATGATCAACCAGAGTAGCCAAAGCTAAAATTTGATTGGAAAAATAAGATGTATGTCATTCCTGCATACTTTGAACTGAAACATAGTTACTTCTTACCCGTCCCAGAGTGGCAGTGTCCACTGTGTTGAATTTCAAGTAGTGTGCCTGAAATGTAGTCATTTCTCAGACATTTATGGTATTAAATGAATTACTAAATTCCTATTATCTTCCTAGATCATAATTGCCAAAGCTAGACATTTGAGATGTATGTAGACATTTCATATGATTGGATTTCTCTCTCTTGCCCTAGATTAACCTCTGGCTTCCAGGTTCTTCTAATAATGGCTCAGGATTTATGGGTAGTGGTAACAAAAGATTTTATTTTATAAGCAGTTTTCTTTTATTGGGCAGGTTCCTGCCTCCATTCCTCTTCACACCTGACACATTTTTACCTCATTACAGTTTGATTTAATTCTGGGAATTAGATTTTCACTAGTAATCTACCTGGAGTTCACAGTCACCTTAAAGTAATCTTTAATCTTGAAAGCATCTATTTTTTCTTCAATATGAACAAAAGTTACATTCCTATCACTTCAATTAGATTAGACAACTAATTTTACAAGCTTATTTCAGAGATTTTTTACCATTTATTAAAAGTAGGGATGGGTTTATATATGGAATATGCTTAAAGTTTCACTTAAAATTCTAAAACATTATTCAGGATGATTGCAGTTGCATCTTTACAAAATAATACAAATTCACTTTATATACTTTAAAATAAAAGGTAGTCAGTGCTTTTATGTCATGAGATTACAGTAGTTTTAATTTACTTTGGCATATGTATCAAAGGTTTTGAAAATTTGATAACTGATTTGAATAATTTATAAAGGTGAGAAATGAGACATTTTCATCTGTATGGATAGTTAACCCAGCAGCAGAATGCAAGCACAAACAAGTGTTTTTTAAATTATTTTGGACTTTGTTCTACAAGTATAAAATATCTGTCTAGATTTTACCTGATGAATGAGGATTGCAGACACTTAAAGACATTTATTAATAAATAATAAAATGTTCCTCTTGTCATCTCACAGCACCACCCCAGGTGGTTCCCACACCTGTTCCCACACAAGTTTCCAACCTCCATTCTACTTTCTGAAACACCCACCAGAGTAACATTTATAGATAAATGTTCAGTCCTTCCTTCTTCTTGGCAACCTTGAACCCTGATTAACCTAGTAAAAGTCCACTAAGCCTAAGATCTCTCAATTGTTTCTTCCTATAGGAACCTTTCCATTAGTTGCAAGATGTAGCATTTCTCCATCTTGTTATCCTAGGACAATTTACAAACACTTCGAAGAGACCCATTATTATTTTAACTGAGAATTATATGTTATTTAAATTCCCTTAATGAGACAAACCTGACAGTTGGGACTTGATTTTAGATATGAAATAAAAAAGAGTATCTAGGAAAAAGTAGTCAGTAAATAATTGCAATTTAATTTAAAAATTTGAAATCTGTCTGGTTTCTTTCATATTTTTCTCCTCATTTTTCCCCTTCCTACTTAATCCCAGATCATCTTTGGGTCATCTAAAACAATAATATAGTGTAATTGAAGATAAAAAAAATTGATCATGCATCAAATGAAGAAGAAATTAATGTACATATTCCTAAGTTGTGAGATAGCATCTAAAAGGGGAAATATTAAGATCCTATAAAATTACCCATGACTTCCCATCTCAGATGTAAATATCAAAATTCTTATTAGGTAAATTACACTTGAGCATTTTTAAATGTTTCCAAAACTGAGATAAGCAAAATGGGAATAAATATGAAAGAATAACATGCCCAAAATGAGAAACTCTGGCTCCACTTGAATTTGTATCATGTCCTTCCAAACTGCAATAAATCTGAAGTTTGAGAATTTCCCTATCTTTATGGAAAGAGCAAATTTCAATTTTGACTTATAAACTTGTTCACTCCTAGGTCAGCTCACATTGTTTGATGAACCAAACTTAAATCTTTCTTCACTAACTTTAAAATATTTTGTATAAGAACATTCTTAAGCTTTTAAACTGCAGAGAACCTCTAGAAAAAAGCAATATTGGGTTCAATATACCCTAGGCATGAGGAAATAACCTGTGATAAGAGCATCCATAACTGACGCTCTGCAGTGTCCTGTTGTCAGGAGAGGGAGGCAAGCACAGCACTGAAGTTGTGAAATAGAAAAAGCAAAGAAGGGACCACTGAGCATGTCAGAGTTACCAGCAGTACTCTTGAGTCCACCTGTTTAATTTCTCCAGCACTTGAATTTTTGAGCTTGACCTTTCCAGACAGAAGTCCAAGAACATAGCTGAACTATGCCATGATGGTGAAAAGTTGTCCTTTCAAAGCTGGGTATTATATAGACATTTAACCATTTCACTATGTTCTATAGGACACATATATTTTCCTGTGAATAAAAGATATTATTTTTCTATCATTTAGAAAATCACACTGCCCAGTTATTCAAATCCAAATGTTTATTTAATTCATAGCCTCTAAAGCATATGAAGTTGATCTTAAAAAAGAAAAAGAATAATGTTTGAAAATTGACCAGTAAGTTTTGGTCATAGTTATAGGTAGAGAAATAGAAACATAAAATCTAAGAAGTTTTTCCTTTATAATATGTAATGTATTAAAATGCATTTCATATTCTTATTACACTAATTTTCATATATATAAATCATAAAATAGTCCATATTTCTCTATTATATGTACAATGTGTGTACCAGTTAGGGAAGAGTGTAGCTTGGAGAACAAAGTAATCATCAGTAAATCTTTTTCATCATCTTGGGTTTATAGTTTCATCTTGGGTCCTGCTGGGGAATAGGATGCTTAGATTCATAACAGGATAGATTCTCAGGGAGGTTTTATAACCATTAATTTGTGTTGACAAACAAAAGAAAGGATGCAATGGCTCAGTAGCTGAAATTTTGGTAAATGTATAGATATGGGATCCATTGCTAATGTTGCAAAAGGAAATATTGCCAATATCCATATTCAGAAAAATCTCCACTTTGTGGAAACAGGGATTTACCCAGAGGGCAGTCCTTGTGGTGAAGGCCCACAAGTAGCTTCCCTTCTCAAAGTCAGGGTCCAGAATCCAAGTTCAGTAGATAGTAGCATCTCTCTTTCTCAGTGAACAGATCTTTTGCAAACACCCAGATCCCATTCTTTGTTCTCATGTCCACCTCCCAGTAGTGGCACCAGAAGTGAACCAAGAGAAGCCCAGGACACACATTGAGTAGCTGAATCTCTCAGCAGATTCTTTCAGGTTCTGTTTTATAGTCCTGCATTGGACACTCCTCAGGTCATTAGAAATATATGTTTGTAGCAACATAGACCTATTATTCATGCTGGTAATGCCATTTATAGCCAGTAATGTGGTTATCTGATTAAAGATATTTCTTCTCCTTAATGTGTAATGTCCATTAGCACACAGACTAGGATGGAATACAAAACTTTAATATAGCAGAGCTGCAGGGTAAGCAGGCACAGAGCTGGCACAGTGGGTGCTGTAGGTCCTGGAGCCCCCCTGCCCCCACTGCCTGATCTCAGCCCACTCCAGGTAGCTGCAGATACTGGCAGAAATGGGTCCCATGTGCCCTGTTGTCATGGGGGCTAGGGTGGCCAAACCTGGAGCTGGGCCTTGGCAGGGAGAGGGGGAGCAACTGTGGAGTGACTTGACTTTTTCTGGGGATCTGCAGGACCCAGGAGGCCCTAGGGCCTGAGCTTGGGCATGCTGTGGGCAGGCCCCACAAGAGAAGCTGTGTGTTGTTTTCTAATAAAAATTTTCCTTTCCTCATGTCCCTGTTTCTAGCCATTTCTGTGGCACTTGCAGCAACACCCAACACTGCCCAGCCTTTCTTTCCTCCTGGAACCTTTCCCTTCTCAGCTGTCAGTGCAGAAGAGTGGGATGAAAGTAGTGCTGCTGGAAGGTCAAAATGGACAAAAAGGGGGTGGATGTGGGTCAAATGGTTGGGCATCTGTTTCCCATATGGAGGGACCTGGATTCGATCCCCAGAACCTCCTGGTAAAATAAATAAAAATATAGAAGGTGTATGTTTGCACTATCTCGCCCCACAAGCAAGTGAGCCCCCAGGCCCTGCTGAACCATGCAGCAAGATGATAACATAACAGGAGAGAGATACAGGGGAGAGCCAAGATGAGATGCACTGAAAAACCAAGAATTGAGGTGGTGCAGGTGGCAAAACACCTCTCTCCCACATTGGAGGTTCCCAGGACCGAATCTCAGTGAAGACAGGAGAAGAAGGATGAGGGGAAAGGGCAGGAAACAGACACAGAGAATTGCCCAAGGAATGGACACAAAAACAGCAAAAATGGAGGGGAGGGGGGCTTAAAATGGATAAAAAGTAAATAAGTAAATAAATCTTTTTTAAAAAAAGAAAATAAAAATGATTTTGTAAAAAATGGACAAAAGGTCCTTCCATACGGTGCCGTATGAAATTAGAAAGGTTGTTTTGACAGAGTACAAGTTAAAAGTCATTGAGTATGTCCATGGCTACTTCTCCAGGAAGAGGTAGTTGGTTTACTGAGATTTTTCCTGGGCTGAGCCTCAGTTGAAGGCAATGAAAGCATTACAACATGAAATGGTGGCTGTTCATCCAGTAGAAGTAGTCAATATACTCAATTGTTTCATCTTCAGTAAAGACAAACTACTTGCACTTGAACTGTTAGCTTCAAACATTGGTGAAGCACAGAATTCTCATCCCATTGAAGATTTATTCAGGATAAATCTGTCTGAGAAGAAACGGTGCAAGAGACTGCTCCAGCTGGCTTTCAAGGTAAGCTGCAAAGCTCCTGATGCTATATTATCTTGTGGAACAATTCCAGGAAATCCATATCCTAAAGAAAAACCTAGTCACATAAATGGAATTTTCCCAGGTACCCCTTTAAAGAAAGACAGTGAAGATGGTACCAATGAATGCAAAGGAATAGCTGTGCAGATTCTTGGACAGTCTAAAACACCTCCTTCCACATATAATCCACATAAACTGGTTCCTTATCCAATACCTCCCTGCCAGCCACATGCAACTATTGCATCAAATGCTTATAACAATGCAGGTCTGGTGCCACCAACCAGTGTCATAGCTCCAGATGTGTCCCCACTTCCTCCATATACTCCAAACCCTGCAGGAGCAGAAAATGAGGACCTTTCCAATCAGTCAAACCCCACACAGAATCAATCATTTCTCTCACTGTCCAGCCAGCCCTTTTCACCCCATGGCTCTAAACTGGTGACTCCTGGAGAGATGCCTGTCCAGACCGCAGACCATGACCCCGGCCAGGGCCCTCGGTCACCGGCACATACTCGCTAATGCCACGGCTTAGGGGCTGAGCATGCCCAGCCCTGTCCTTGCTGCGCTCCAAGGGCAGGTCTGAGCCATGCTCACTCCTCAGCCCCCTGCAACCAGGCCACCCTCACAGTTGGCATACTTCTGCCCTTGGCCCTGAAGCCAAGGCCACTCCTTTGTTTTCTGGCCTAGGTCCTCCCCCTGGGCCTTCACCCTCCCCAGCCCCTCAGGCCACAACTGCCCCACAAGCCACGCCTGTCTCCAGGCTGAGACTTCACTCCCATCTCTGCAGCTTTCCCCAGCCTCCACTTCTCTGTGCCCTCCACTGCTGCCTCTTCCCGCAGCCCCAGCTCTGTCTCCCTGCCATCGGTCTTTGCAAGGCTGACCCTGTCCTTAACCTCCCCAGGGGCCTCCAGCCCAGCTACTGCTGTGATGGTGAGGGGGAGGGCTCTGGCCCCAGTGCTGTGGGCCTACTGAGCCCGAGCAGCCTCCTGCTGTCTGCCTTGAAGGGCTTCCTGAAGTCGAGTGACACCCACGTGCTCAGCACCTCTGCCTTGTCCTCTGCTGTCACGTCTTTCCTCACTTGTCTACGGGTCAAATCCTTGACGCCAGCCCTGGCCAAGTGTCGCACCCCGCAGTGGCCCCCGCACCCCGGGCCTGGCCGCGCCACATGGTCTCTGGACCCCACACCCACGCAGCGCCCGCCAGCCCCGCCACGCCTGCCGGGTCCCAGCTCGGTGTGCAAGCCTGGTCTTCCCCTGCCATGCCTTTGAGGGGGGCGCCTTGGCCACCCCCTCGCAGGTCCCCTCCCACGTAACTCGGGCCTGCACATACCGGCCATCCCCAGAGCCACGAAGGCTCCAGTAAGGATGAAGGCCTAGCCCACGAGCCCAAAGCCCTCAGCTTTCAGAGGCCCGGCTTAGCGAGGCCCTCAGCAGGAGCGCTGGGACTGTCGGGGGCGCTGGGCTGCGCGCACGCCCTGCCTCGGGTTCCCTCTCTCTGCCTTAACCCTGCCTGGTCGGCTCTCCCCAGCTGAGTTCTCCCTTGAACCACTCAAGCTCCCAGTCCTCCACTTCCCTCCCGCTGGAATTCCCTGCCCCGCCCCATTAGCTTCTTTGTCCACTAACTTCCCCTTGGCCAGCAACCCCTTCTCAGCCCAGCAGTGTCTCTTCCATGGGCCCTGGCCATCTCCGCGTCACCGGCTGCTGTGTCCACCATGTCCCCAGCTCCACGGTGGCCTCCTGGGCCTCCCCGCCTCCGTGCCGACCTCGGCAGTGCCTTTCTCCCTCAACCTGTCCACAGTGGTCCCCTCGCTTTTCACAGTCACGCAAAGACCGCTGCCGGCTTCGAATCCTTCCTACCCAGGCTTCTCCGTCTCTAGAGCCCCGATCGCTGCCTCTGCCCTCCCTTCCTTCCAGGGGCTGCTGGCGCCCGGCACCGCCGCCGCACCCCTACCGGCGGGGCCCTGCCGCGCCCCTGCTGGCTGCTCTCGCCCTCCCAGGATTCACGTCAGCATTCAGTTTCAACCTCAACTTCGCTCTCCTCGCACAAGCTGGTTTCTCATCCGGACTTCAGGCCTCAAGCGGTTCTGTTTTCCCAGGCTTCCTGTCTCTCCTGGGGATCCCTGGCTTTTGGCAGAGTCCCTTGCAGGCGTCTTTGCAGGAATTCCAGCACTGCGCACCTGCACAGCCAGACTTGCGACAGCAGATCCATTCCACGTCAGCTCTGGAAAGCTATCCAGCTCAGCCTGACCGGTTTCCTTCAATGCCGGGAACACCATTTTCTTTGCAACCGTGTCTCTCCTAGACGGGGAGGCAGTGAATATATTTTCGTTTTATTCTACTGGGAGAGCAGCAACAGATTGCCTGAGAAGTGCAACAGCAGGGAGCAGCCTGACAAATGTGAAGTTGGGAAAAGTCAGAAAATGAGAATGAGGATACTTCTGGGGAAACTGGGATAAAAATTTTAAAATCATGGTTGCATTTTTTAACGGTTTTAGATATGAACACTCCCTATGTAACTAAACTGACAATAAACTATGGAGGGTAGTATTTAAAAAGTGTTTGGGATGCGAATATTCTCACTGTCCTGATTTTGTGATAGTCAGGGTAGGCTAAACATTCGCTATATTAGAAACCATGCATGTGTCCCCAAACCTAGTTTTTCTCCATAGGTCTGGTTTTTAGAATGCTGGAGAAAAACCAAGCCTGATATGAACATCCTGTATGGGAAATGACAGTAACTCTAGGTATTTTTGGTCAACCTTAAGAGATACAGCAGGGGGACGATGTGGTTTGAATGGTTGGGTGTCTGTCTCCCATGTGGAGGGACCTGGGTTCAATCCCCGGGACCTCCTGGTAAAATTTTAAAAAAGAAAATATAGATGGTGTGTGGATGGAGCAGGTGGTAGGACACCTATCTCCCACATCAAAGGTCCTGAGGAACCAGTGAAGATGGGGGAGAGGGGTGCGGGAGGGAGTGGGAAACAGACACAGTTGCCCAGGGAGTGGACACAAAAGCAGAGGAAATGTGAAGGGGAGTAAAGATGGATAGAGGCGAATGAATACATAGATAAATTTGGGGGAAAAAAGTGTTTGGGGACTTTTTACCTCCCATCCTATGAAGTTTTGAATTGGATATATCATCTACATAGAAGAAACATTAAAGAGGAGACTGAACACTTTATGGCCAAATACAGCCTTAAATTTGCTGGTGTGACATCCACTACTGGAAGTCATGGTGTGCTTTGGACTTGAGGGTTGCCTGGGGCCCTGGGGGTGTGCTCAGCTCCAGGACCCCTGTGATCACCAGGGGAGACTCAGTACCCCACAAGAATCCATGAAGGGAACTTGGGACCTGTGCTTATAATTGATTTCTGATATTAATAATCACACATATACTGCTGAATTTAACCCAATATATTTCAGGGAAATAAAAATGGCGCTTAATGATGGGAAAATACAATTGATGTGACCTATGGACTGTGGTTAACAACAATACTGTAATATTCTTGCATCAATGGCAAAGGTGTACCATGATGATAATGGGGGGGGGTATGGAAAAAGTGTGCCAAATGTACACTATGGACCATGGTTGGTGGCAATAGTCTGATGATATTATCTCATAATCTGTAACAAATATTCCACTACAGTGTGGTGTGTTGGTTAAGAGTTGTTGTATGGGAATTTTACACAAGTGGATGATTGTTTTGTAAGTTTATAACCACTGTAATAAAAATATATTAAAAAATAATAAAGTGGGTTGGGGGGAAATGGTGCTTAATGTACACTTTAGAGTGACTTTCACATGTTTTTGACTAAAATATATATCCAGAACTACTTCCTTACAGAAATACAAGTAAGGCTTATGATAATTTGGCTTCAGAACTTTATTTCTTAATCTGAGCAGTAACTAAATGAGTGAGGAATGCTTGACCAACTCTTCAGCCACCTCTATCACTCACTGTACTCTGGAAACTCTTGGCAAATGTTTACAATCATTGAGTGTGGTATTTCTATTTGTCCTCAAAAGTCAGATGCTATGATATCACACCAATCATGTGATGCCACATCTAAGAGGCACTCTGTTAGAAAATGCAGTGTGCCCTCTCAGTAAAGAATCTGTGGTAGAGTAACACTGAATGTCATTTATTTAAGACTAACTCTGCCACATGGTGGGGGGGGGAGTAGGAAGAATGATATCCAGTCCTTTGATTAAAAGTATAAACAGTAGAATCTACTATAGTGCATTTCAATATCAAGATGTTTTACTTTTATAAAGATGGTGTCTGCAAGATGTTACTAATGTATTTTCTTTCAACATGGAGAATAAACTTTTAAAAAATATTAATAAATATTTCTACATGTATTATTTTTAATAATTTTAAAAAATAAACTTTATGGAGATGAAAAAACTTTAATATATATGTTAACATATTGTTGGGGACCTTCGCGGCAGCACTCACATTATGCACCTTGCCAGCAGCACCGGTGATATGTAACATGGCCGCTAAGGCTGAAACAAAGAACAGCTAGCCTTCTTCACGGAAGAGAAGTTCGCGCCAAAAG
>JAQZBX010102225.1:0-11180 GCA_029593785.1 Cabassous unicinctus | reverse complement strand
ACCATTGTATGTTCTTTTTTCATTGTGTGAGTGTGGGTTTGTGTTTAAATGATGTATTAGAAATTGTAGAGAAGAGATAAATGATCTCATAAATTCCTGTGGGAATGTTATCTAATACAGAATCTCAGTGCAAACCTATAGATAGAAATAGGGGTGGCTTTTTGAGGGAAAGCATTGCAAACAATTTAATAAAGTGCAAAAAGTACAATATGTGCATATGCGACTCCCTGAGTCTTGAAGTTTCAGCATCAGCGAGTCCAATAGGTTTTTCATTATCTCCGAAATCATTGCTGACCACTCTCACTCTTCCTCATCCCACTGCCACACAGGCTTCCTTGGTGGCCTTGAATTCTGAAACAAGTCCTGTCCTTAGGGCCTTTGACCTAGGCATTCCTTCATTTGGGCACTCACCTCCCCTGGTTTCCCTTTGGCTCCAACATTCTCTTCCTTGAGGTCTATTTAAAATGGTATCTTATCTGCTGGTTTCACTTGAAAACCCAATAAAACATAGCACGCATACGCTATTGACTCACTCTTTTTACCTTGTGTTTTTCCCTTTTAGCAGTTGTCACTATCTGACCTATGATTATTTATTTGTTTATATTCTTTATCCATGAGTAGATTTCAGGCATTCCTGTTTCACACTTTATGGCCATTACCTAGGCACAATCTGGCACTATTTTGACACTTGATATAAATTCTACAAATATATGAATAAATTTCTTTTAAAAATCTTAGAACACATGACTCCTAGAAGAATATTCTGTAAATGGGGCCTGAATTACTAATTAAGGATGGCCAAAGAGTTCACCTAAAGGTAAAGAGTTTGATCACCAAAATGTGGAAAATACTTTCTTGAGTGCAAATTTAAAATAGACAGTTTAATAAAGACTAATTGTTTGAAAAGTAGTCATGATATTTTTTCTGATTCTTTGTAGTAACTTCACACACATAGAATCAGGAAATAAAACACAAAGTTTGTAATTTCTTCTCTTTAGATTTTCAGAGGATCTAGAAGTGCAGGCCCTCAATTTTGGTCTATACCTGGTCATCTGCACTGGGAAATTGCTCACCATCCTGGCCACCATCACTGACTCCCACCTCACCACACCCAAGTATTTCATCCTTTCCAGCCTGTCATTTTGTGACATCTGTTCCACCTCTACCATTGCCCCAAAGATGCTGGTAGATATGGACAGAGAACACAGTCATAAGCTATACAGGCTGCCTCACCAGATGAACATTTTTTTTGCTCTTTGTAGCATTGATTGACTTCTTCCTGGCTATGATGGCCTATGACTGCTTCATGGCTGTCTGTCACCCCTGCACTACCTGATCATCATGAACCCTAGAATCTTTCTTCTGCTGGTTTGGGGACCTGGTTCCTAAGTGCTCTGAATTCCTTATTACAAACCATAATGGTGTTGCAGCAGTCCTTTTGTATATAATTAGAAATCCCCCCACGTATTCTATGAACTTAATCAAATAGTCCAGCTTTCTTGTTCTGACACCTTCATCAATGACATTGTGGTCTATTGCACAACTGGGATCTTGGTTGGGGGTCCTGATGACAGGATCCTTTTCTCAAACTCTAAGATTATTTCCTCCATACTTGCAATCTCATCATCTTAAGGAACATATAAAATATTTTCCACCTGTGCATCCTCACAGTGGTCTCCTTATTTTGTTGTACCAGCATAGGGGTTTACCTTAGTCCTGCTGATGCGCACAACACACATTCAAATGCAGCAGCCTCAGTGATATACAATGTTGTCACACCCATGCTGAACCCCTTCACCTGCAGTCTCAGGAATAAAGATATAAAGGGGGCTCTGAAGAGATTCTTAGGGAGCAAAGCCATAAAAGTATCATTGTTCCTATAGAGGAAGTAGTGCACAAGATTACAGGTTGCAGATGACTAGGGCTCAAAGCTATAATTATTTGAATAATTCATGGTACTAGACCTTAAATTCTGGTCAGATATGTCCTTAAATATAATGAAGTAAAACTTGAAATCACGTACTGTATTACCATAAAAAGGATTTTTCTGATGATTTATATCTATACATTGAATAAGGAAGTCTTGGTGTATATGTGTTGTTATGCTTGTACATTGGGATTCAGGACTGGATTTCATGGTCTATATTATGCCAATGGATAATAAATATGACTCCATTCCTCTAAACAAATTATTTGCTCTTTTTCTATAATCATCATAAATGTAAAACAAGTCATGTATTTTTCAGAAAAAAATGAAAAATCCATGTATTTTTTTCTCTCCTCAAATTTTTAAATCACCTAGATGTTCAAAACTCCCTTCAATTCTCATGAACAAAGTTTGACTTATAAAAGAATTTGAATTCATTCCAAAAATGTTTCCTGGAGTGTTTTGATTCAAGGCCATGAATTATTCCTACAAAAACTGGTGTTTTCCTCCTGTGTCTTTTGGTTTCCTGCAAATAACATTCAGTGGTAGTGACTTTTTAGTGCATTTCTCTAAAATAAACTTGGATAACACAGTGATCCTGAATGCTTTTTCAACTATCAGAGTGAATGCTAAATCATAACAAGCAGTACATTATTCTCAATGCCTTCAGTTCTTTTGTCATTTATTATTCTATTAGTTGGTAATGCTAGCATAACAAACAATCTCAAAAGTAAATAGACTAGGGGGAGGGAGTGGGGCATAAGGGAATCCCATATATTTTTATGTAATATTTATGAAATCTAAAGCTTCTTTAAAAATAAAAAAATAAAAAAGTGAAATTATAATGTCACTATAATGACACTATAAGAATAAGTTTCAAACTTGAAGAAAAAGGAAATAGATTATGATAGTACTTTATTATTGCAGCTAAATTTGTAGTGTGGAGATATTTGGATATCTGCAATGCTACTGATTTCAGTATAGCCAGCTGTTTATCAGCCATGGAGGCTGTGCTGCTCTTGGATGAGCTCCCTCACATTTTGGGGATTAGATGTCTATAGGCTGTTCTATTGTGAACTTGAATGAGATAATAAGGTTTTCTCTACATGTCCACTAATCCTATAACTGGATATCCTGGAGGTGTTCACAAGGCTGAGGTAGAGGTCCAAAGAAATGCAGCAGAAACACACCGAGGAAGCTTGAAGTAAACTGTCATTTCCATCATATTCTCTTGGCCAAAGCAATTTAAACACTTTCAGTACAGTCTAGAATCAAAGGTGGATACATAGAATCCACCTCTTGATAGGGGGAACTGCACTGTTTAATTGAAAACACATGGATTCAAGGAAATGCCATCTCTACAAGCAGTATACCCCAAGCATTAATTTCAGTTCAATTCAATAATGTTTTATTGATACAATTAAAATCCAAATGACATCTTCCACTTTTGCCCTCAGCAACATTGTTAAATAACTGGAGAAGAGAGTGAGAGTCAAACTATACATTTCATAAGCAGCCATGGAGTTTCTCTTCCAAACCATCTTGGCTTCCCCAACTGTAAATATTCCTTACTTGCCCCTCACCTCCAGATCATCATTTTTATGCTAAAAAGAAATAAACCCTTCCCTTTCTTGATACCCTCTCATTTGTGGGAAGCTCTTGCTTTACTGATGGAATCTTGATGACACAGATGTACCCAGAAAATGCTGAGGGAAGCAATGTGGATGGAATGGTTGGTTTTACCTGAAGTTACTCCAGAGACACAGAGATGGACAAGTGATGGACAAGGCACCCAAATAGAAAATTATCCAATGGTTAACCATGGAAGGTCCTTTGGGTAGGACTCCTGTCCAATCTTTCTTCTTCATATTGTTCTCACTTTCTTTGTTTCATTTCAATTTTTATGTGTTCTCTATTTTCATACCTGGGGCTTTCATTCTCTAGGTTTGATCTTTGCTCTGCCTTGCTGTTTGCACCCTGTCATTTATTATTCTTTGCTCTTCTCCAAAAGGTATACACAACCCAATTATACAGCAAATAATGAATGAATTTAAAATGTGCTATATACATACCATGGAATATTATTTACCTGTAAAAATGAAGTTCTTGTATGTGATCTAATATAGATGAAACATGAAGTTGGCATGTTGAATATATGATCAGACACAAAAAGACAAATATTGCTTGATCTTGTCTCTATGAAACATAGCGAAGACAAATTTACAGGAAAAGCTTGTCAATTATGGTTTACTGGGAGTCAGGGATGAAGGAAATGGGGAGATATTGCTTAAGAGATGCAGTCTCTGTCTAAGGTTTTGAAAATGTTTATGTAAAGGATTTTGGTGATGGCAACAAAATAAGGTGAATGCAGTTATTACTAATGAATAGTACACTTGAAAGTGGTAAAAACATGAAAGCCTGAGTTGTATTATGTTTTTACTATATAATAGATAGATAGATAGATCTTGTGTACTGCAAGAGCAGCCACCATAATGGGGTTTTGGGAAGATGGCGCATTGATGTGGATTGGCAGGGCAAATCTCTCTTACAATAACAGCAGGGGAAGGGAAGAAGCCGTGTAAAGGTGCTGCTATGGAGATAATGCAGATCAGAAGAGTGCCATGAACATAATTCAGGAGGGAGTGCAGACTCAGAAATGAAGCTTCCAAAAAGAAACCTGTTAGTTTCTCACCCCCATAGTGGGAATGGCTGCCATCTCCCACCTTTGATGTGAACAGCATCCATACACCCAACTGAGAGGGCAGAGAATATATTCCTCCCTGGGAAGATGCAAGTGGCAGCAGAGGGCTGATTGTGATTTCTCATCATTGAGTTTAAACAGCAGAACCAGGCTTTGAACTATGGATCTAACCTGCCCAGAAAAACCAGCCAGTGGAGGTTGGAACAGCACCATCTGCTGGCAGGCCAGGAAAGTGAGGGAAAAAAAGGCATTTAGGTTTCTCTTCTGTTCTTATCCCTAGGCCCTCTTGGATCTGGTCTGTGCCCCATTAATGGGTCCCTGGCCCTGTTTTGATAGCTTGAAGAGGTCAAATTTTAATATTAAGAATAAGTTGAGCCCAAAATCAAAGACAAGCCATGAAACAAAACTAGACAATAGAGAGAAATTGACCATCAGATTGTATTCAGGGAACATAATCAGATGACGAGACATCAACAAATTCATGCTATGAAGCTAACATCACCCTAATACCAAAGTCAGATACAGATAATATGAAAACAAAAAATTGCAGATCGAACTCTAATGAATAAAGATGCAAATATGTTCAACAAAATATTTGCAAATTGAGTCCAATAGCAAATTAAGTGAATCACACAGCATGTCAAGAATGGGTTTTATCCCAATCATGAATGAGTAATTTAACCCAAGAAAATAAATCTGTGTAATTCACCACATTAATAAAGAAAAAAAAAACATGAACATATTGATTTACACAGAAAATCATTTGACCAAATACAGTATCCTTTACTGATAAAAGCATACTATGAAAGGATTACAAGGAAACTAAATCAACATGAAAAGTATGTACATGAAAAATCCACAGTTAACATTGTACTCAATGGTAAAAGACTGAAAATTTTCCCACTGAAATCAGCAACAAGACAAGGATGCCCATTGTCACCACTCATATTCAATATTGTGATGGAATTCTGGCTAGAACAATTCAGCAAGGAAAATAAATGAAAGCCACCCAGATAAGAAAGAAAGAAGTAAAACTTAGGTTATTTGCCTTTGATATGATCCCATATTTAGAAAAATCCTGAAAAATCCACAACAAAGCGACTCGAGCTAATAAATCAGTTCAACAAAAAGGCTGGATACAAGAATAATATGCACAAATCAGTGATGTTTCTATACACTACCAATGAAAAATCTGAGGATGAAGTCAGGAAAAAATTCACTTTATAATAGTGACTAAAGGAATCAAATATATAGAAATGAACTTGACCAAGGACATAAACGGCCTGTATTCAGAAAACTAAAAAACATTGCTAAAAGAGAACAAAGAAGATGTGAATAAAATGGATGGACATTCCTTGTTCTTGGAATTGGAAGGCAAAATATCATTAAGATGTCAATTCTACCAAATTATTTGACACAAAATAATTATTTTGTGTATTTTACACAAAATACAATCCCAATGAAATTTCCAACAACCGTTTGTGCAGAAATAGAAAAACCAATTATCAAATTTTATTTGGAAGGCTAAGGGGCCATGAATGGGCAAATACATATTTAAATGAGGAATGAAGTTGGAGGACTCTCACTTTCTGAACTTAAAGTAGATTTCAGGGAAGCGGGTGTGGCTCAGTGGATAGAGCCCCCGTTTACCATATGGGAGGCCCGCGTTCGCATCCCGAGACCTCTTTGTGAGGACACACCGGCCTGAGCTGTGCGGTGGGCTGATGCAGCAACCTCACGGCAGGAAGGGGGTGTGGCGCAATGGATAGGGCAACCGTTTACCATATGAGAGGCCCCGGGTTCGCTTCCCAGCGCCTCCTTGTGAGGGCAGGCCGGCTCGCGCGGTACCATGGGCTGATGCGGCAAGACCTCACAGCAAGGGGTAGATAAGCAGACACAGAGAAGACACGCAGCGAATGGACACAGCAGCACAAGCAGCAAGGGGGGGATAAATAAATAAAAAATAAATAAATCTTTTAAAAAAAGTATATTTCATAACTTCAGTGATAAAGACAGCTTGGTAGTAACATAAAGATACAAATATTGACCATTGGAATCAAACTGAAAGTTCAGAAATAGGCTCTCACATTTATATTCAGGTGATTTTTGACATGCCTTTCAAACACACCCATCTGGTTCAGAACCGTCTTTTTAAAAAATAGTGTTGGGAAAACTGGATATCTACATCCAAAAAAGAAATTAGACCCCTAGCTCACATCTGATACAAGAATTAATTCAAAATCGATCAAGTATCTAAATAGCAGAGTTAGGACCATAGCAATCCTAGAAGAAAATGGAGGGAAACATTTTTAATATTTTATGTAGTTGGTGTATTCTTAACCTTACACCTGAACCACAAGCAATGAAAGAAAAAAATAGATGAATGGGACCTGCTCAAAATTGAACACTTTTGCACCTTAAAGGTGTTTTTTGAGAGGGTGAAAAGGCAGCCTATACAATTGGATAAAATATTTGGAAATCACATATCCTATAAGGACTTCATTAACATGTTATATAAAGAGATCATGCAACTGCACAATAAGAAGTCCAAAAACCCATTTAAAAATATTTAAAAGATTTTAAATAGACATTTTTAACAGACATTTTTCCAAAAAGGAAAAAGAACTGGACAAAAAGCACATGAAAAAGAAAAGTTCAACATCATTAGCTATTAGGGAACTGCAGATCAAAACCTACAATGAGATATAATTTCACGGCTTAAAGAATGACCATTATTTAAAATAATAACCAAAAAAAAAACCAAAACAAAACAGAAAACTACAAGTGCTAGAGTGGATGAAGAGAAATGGGAATACTCTTTCACTAATGGAGGGATTATTGAATGGTACAAGCTCTGTGAAGGACATTTGTGCAGTTCCTCAGGAAGCTAAATATAGAATTGCCTTTTGATCTGGCAATCCTGCTGGAAGTATTTTATTTTGAGGAACTGAAAGCAAGGATTTGAACAGTTATTTGCATATCGATGTTGTTGGCAGCATTATTCACAATTGCTAAAAGATGGAAACATCCCAAGTGCTTATGAACAGTTCAATGGTTAAACAAAATGTAGTATATACATATGATGGAACACTGTTCAGCTGAAAGAAGAAATGTATTGAGGATGCATATGACAACCTGGGTGAACCTTGAGGATATTATGTTGATTGAAAAAAGCAAAACAGAAAAGGACAACTATTGTATGGTCTCATTAATATGAATTAAATATGATGAGTAAACTTATAGAGTAGAATTTTAGAGTATTGCTTACTAGGAGGTAGAATGAGGTTTGAGATTGGAGAGTGTACGCTTAATTGTTTAATGTATGTAGAATTATAATGTGTGGAAATTAATAGAATTGATGGTAACATTTTATAGTGAGTATAACTAACACTGCTGATTTTTAAATGTGATTGTGGCTGAATGGGGTAGTATAGAAATATAAATGTTAATTGAAAGAAAGTCAGAGAATAATCTTGGGACTGTATAACATTGTGAACTTGGTGATAAATGAGGACTGTTGTTAATAGAACAAATAAAACAATGTACTTCTAGGAACTTGAACAAGTGTGTCACTATCACAAAGTGTTAAGAATATGGTGATGCATGGGGAAAATACAACTAATCTAATGTATGGACTAGAGGTAACAATAATATTGTAATATTTATGTATCAATGGCAAGGAAGTTACTATATCAAATCTAAGGGACAACAATGTGGGGTATATGGGTGTATGGGATTTTTCCTTGTGGAGTAAGGAAAATGTTCTAAAATTGACTGAGGTGATGAAAACACAACTCTGTGATGAAACAAAGAGCAACTGAGTGTATATGTTGGATGGATGTTAGAAGTTATGGGACTGCATAACTCAGTGAACCCTGTGATGGAAGATAGACTATAGTTAACAGTACAAATCTGAGAATGCTCTCTCATGAAACTGTAACAAAAGTACACTACTAGCACATGATGGTAATAGTATGGTGGTTTATGTGAAAAATACACCAAATGCAAGCTAAGAAGTATAGTTAGCAGTAATATTTTCATGATGCTCTTTCATTATTTGTAACAAATTTTCTACAACAATGTAAAGTGATTGTGGTGAGGTGATGTAGGGGAATCCTGTACATTATGCATGAATGTTTTGTAAAGTCAAAACCTCTCTAATTTAAAAAGAAAAAACATATATATCTATAAAACTCATCTTTTTAGTGTTTAAATGAGTAAAAATAATAATAGATCCATTAATTAAATAAAGTGAGCTCCATCCAAGGATATAGGTGTAAACTAAAATGAGACAGTTCCTATAAGGTGGTGAGAACAAGCCATGGTGCATAAATATCTAAATATATTTCTTATAACTAATAAATATTTTATAAGGGAGGGACTAAATAACAGGTCCTACTTTGAGATTAAAATCCTGGCATTCTTATTTTGTGTTACTAGTATGACAGCAAGTAGAATATAGTCTACATGGTTTTATATCAAATGAACCAAGTTCTTCACTTGGTTGAAGACGAGAATAGAAACGTTCTAGAGGAAACCACAAGGACTATATCCTCAAACAAAATAAGTGATGTGAGATCCAATGAACCTAGTGAAGACAGGCCTACACTTTGGAAAAACTTTATTTTAAGGAAGAGATAGGCTCTTAGGAGTTTAGACTGATGGAAGTAATAAGAGTCTTTGGACGATGAATAATAAAGACTGATTTATCTGTCTGAGAACCTGGTCTTTTGGGAACAAAAAATCAGCAGGAAATTGTTTTCTTTCTGTCCAGGCTAGAGTCACAAGGGATATGATGGACCAGCAGTTGGAATAACAAGACACAACTGTGCCTAAGGAGCAGCTATGAAGAAGCTGTTAATACCTCCTCTGTGGCTGTGCCTCAGCTTGTACAATGTTGGGCTAGATGGGGCATGTTGTATTCTTTGGGTCCTGGCTCTGGTGGGGGAATGATACATGACTCCTTCCTGCTGTCTTCTCTGGGGACAGAGCTTCACTCTCCGTCATCAAACACTGGAGGAAGAATTTGGATTTCCACCTGGAGAACTTCACCTCTGAAAAGCCATCCCGGTGAGGAGGATAGCCAAATATATGCTGAAGTGAGGGGTCAGGTTGAATGGAAGATGCAAGTTTTTATCTGAGGTCATCTGAGTTGTTAAGGAGCAAGACATCTCCTCGCTTGTTTCCCTGCTTGTTTAATTAATTAATGCATTTTATATTTATTATATTTTTGAAAAGGAAGATTCCATTGAATTCAGCGATGTATGGGTCATTGTTAACAAATAAAGCGATTGGAAGCTCAGTTAGAGTAAGGAATTTTAGGGATAAATTTATCCAAGAAAAGCAGAAGATATGTCCATGGGACTTTGCAGATAAGGCAAGAAGTGAAAATTGAGGTATTATCAGTGAAGACAGGTGTAGTGAAGTGAGGGCATTTCTTTTTTTTTTTCATGACAATATACATTTTAGCATGCTTGTGTATTGATGGGAATGTCCTACTCCACTGGAGGTAGATAAGAAACACACACTTTCACATTGGATGTTCCTATGGAAAATTATACTGTTTAATTGGAGGAAAGTGGTATACTAAACTTTTCCATGACAATAATTCCTTTATTGATGAGTTTAAAAATATGCTGATTTCTTAGCCATTTACTTTCTCCGTTGCAAATTGTTTGTTCAGGTTTTTGTTTTTATAGACTCTGGTCTGACTTTTTCTTTGTTCTTTTTATTATATACTTTCAAAAAAAGAAGTACAGAGTTTCCACCAATTTTCCCCATTTATTTCTTTTATATCTGTATAAAATAGATGTTAGTGAGGAAGAATGTTTGAAAGTTAAATTTTGTGTTGTCCTATCTATCAGTGCTACATTTTGTGTTTCTCCAATTGCTTTTCAGTCTCAGGAAGTTATGTGTCATTTAAGTTAATAAATCACTTTTTATAGGCATTGCTGGCTCGTTTTCCCATTTATCTTTCATGGAATCTATCTTTTCCTATTGTGGTTATATTGGTTTCTAAAAGTTGCATCACCCTCTGCCATTATTTGGAAGAGATTTTTTCTTTATGATTTGACTAGCTATTACCTTTCTCATATTCACAAGCATATTCGAATGCATATCTTTATATGTGGAATGAAATTATAATTTTACATTCCTAGTTTATTCCAAGCATTTTAAAAACTGTATTTGTACATTATTAAATATCCAAGTCTATTTCTAATTAATTATTAATTCACATCAATATTATTAAAATATTGCTATGTTTTATCTTGTCTTTTAGAATTTAGATTTAAATATTCTCTTAAATTTTTTCTAATATCAGTCTTTGGACACAACTATATTTAATCATGTTGCATTTTACCTGCCAATTTTTTTATAAAGTCACATTCTCTTCAAATTTGTTATTTGAAATAATTCATAATATTCATACACCTCCCTGAAAACACAAAAGAGAACAAAACAGATCTAGTCCCTGATCATTGGGTTCATAGATTTGTCTGAAGAACTCAGAGTACAATTATTATTCTTCATATGTTATAAAATCCTCAAGGA
>JAQZBX010102224.1:0-11179 GCA_029593785.1 Cabassous unicinctus | reverse complement strand
AAAAAAAAAAAAAAACCTTGATATTAATGGAAACATAGAAAAGTATCAAAACACTTTGTTTTGTACTTAAATTGCAAACTATTACAATTTTTAAGGTAAACTTTAATTTTGAATATTTTAGATCTGCAGAAAATTTACAAACATAATTCATATACCCCTCATCCAGTTGATGGTGATAGCAACATCTTACATTACCAAGGTACATTTGTCAAAATGAGGATGACAATATTGGTACATTTCTATTAAACCTTAGGCTTTATTTGGATGTCACCAGTTTTAACATAAATGTCCTTTTTCTTATCGCTAGAGTGTCTGATTCAGGATACCATTTTATATTGAGCCATCAGGCCTCCCTAATCTCCTCTGCTCTGGGACAGTTTCTCAGTCTTTCTTTGTCTTTCATGACTTTTACAGATTTATCCAAAACTGGTCAGACACTTTCTGAAAATTCCTAAATTTGGGCTTGGTTGATGTCTTTCTCAGGATTAGGCTGGGTTTCTGGGTTTGTTTTATTTTATTTTTTTAGGTAGACAACTACGTCTCATCACATCATATCTGTTTTACTTTCCCAGCTGATAAAGAAACACCATACAATGGGTTGGCTTAACAACAGGAATTTCTTTGCTCATGGTTTCAGAGATGAAGGCTTGCTTCCCCCAGGGCTGGCTGGCCGGCAAGCTTTGGGGTATCCTGGATTTTCCATCACATGGAAATGCAGATCCCGCTGCTTTTCCTTTTCCTTCCAGGTTCCACTGGCTGCTCTCCCTGTCCTCTCTTTTTGTGTCCAATTTCCTGTGCTTATAAGGACTTCAACCATATTGGTTTAAGGCCCACCCTCCTTTAGTTTGGGCACACCTTAACTAAGAACATCTTCAGAGGTCCTATATTTAAATGGGTTCAGGCCCACAGGGTAAGTAGTTGAGACATGAACATGACTTTTGTGGGGGATATGATTCAGTCTTCAACAATATCATATCAAGGTTTTCATACAATTAATTTATAACTTGTCATGATAACATTGATCAGTTGGTTAAGGTAGGGTTTGCCAGGTTTTTCCACTGTAAATTTACTAGATTTCCCTTTCCTTACTCTATTTTTTAGAAAGAAGTTACTCAGATCACTCCAAACTGAAGCATGGAGAGAAGAGAGGGAAGGATTGTAACTTGTACTTGTGTGTGTATGTGTGTGTGTGTGTGTGTGTGTGTTGGGGAGGTAGTGGTGTTGACTTAAGTCCACTTCCTATTGGGTAACTTCATATATTCCTTGATCTCTTGCAAGGAAGAGATCTCCATTATTCATTTATTAAATTATTTATTCACCTTAGTACTTATCTATATTTATTTTATACTTTGTGTTATAATCTAATGGCATACAATTTATTTTTTGGCTCAGTATTTTCCTGCTTTGCCCATTGGGAATTCTTTCACATTGGAACTTGGGTCCCTTTGATATAACCCCCAATTTTTGTTTTTTGAGCTCTTCCTTAATTTCTGGCACTACAAGATGCTCCAGACTCATCTCATATTTTTCCTGTTCCAGACCTGAATCATCCATTTCTCCAAGAAGACTTTGATTAGACAATGGTATCAGAAATAAAGTCCTGGGTGTGAACATGTTCACTGCTATTGGCTGTCACTGATCTTAGGCCCTCTAAGCAGACAGAACTATGAAATAAATATTTGCAAACATTTGTGTAATTTCTTCTGGATCTATGCATCTGTGGGTGCATACACATTCATCTGATATCCTTGACTCTAATACAGCAGCACAAGTTTCATTCTATCCTTCCCTTCATTTCTTATTTGCACTTACCTATATTTATCACATAGCATGAGTTTGTATGCTTTCAAGGAGAATTTGGAGGTACATTAAGAAAATATTAATTTTATGTCTTTGCCCTTTTAAATTCCACTTTAATTTAAAGTGGGATAAAAATCCCCAGAGGGCATATTGTGAATTTCCTCATCTAGTAAGCAATCCAGACAGTAATTGATATGCCCATGTCATATTTTTGCATTACACCTACCCAATCTGAGTTCTGTTGCTGGTGAGTTAACAAAGGCTATTCCCTTGTGTTTCTCCTCTTGGTTAATCCAAAGTTTTTATCTCTGCATTGATATTAAGTCAAGAGTGAAAATAGGTAATGGAGATCCAGAAAGTTCCTATGGGACTACTAGTCTAATAGAGCCACTATCCTCTCATCTTGGAGAGTGTTTAAAGCTACAGCTTCTTCTCATGACAGAATTTTGGGTTTTCATGATATATCAGTGGGTCTCACATATTTTGTTTTTGTACCATCTAAAGAGTTTTGTAAAACTCTGTGGCCTCATTTTAGATGGAATCTAAAATTCTTATCTGCGGAGCAGGTTTAGCTCACTGTTTCAGCGCCTGCTTTTCATGTACAAAGTCCTGGGTTCAATCACCAGTAACACATTAAAAAAAAGGAATGAATATAGAGCATAAGGTAAAATTTTTTTAAAAAATTCTAATCCAGAGAGTAAATAACTGCAAAATATACAATTTTAGCATATCAAATATATGTATTTAAAAATAATAAAAAGGAATGTACACCACCCAGAAAAGAGCTACATGGAATGCTCATAACATCATGGCATAGCCTCAAAAGCTGGAAACAACTCAGATTTATAACAGCTGATGGATGATGTATTAGGATAGTTAGAGGTCTCCAGAGAAATATATTCGACAGAAGATATATGGATATGTATGTGCGTAAATATTAAGGGATTTATTACAAAAACTGCCTCATACCACGATGGGGATTGGCAAGTCTGAATTCTGGAGGGCAGGCTGCAAGTTGGAAACTTGATGAAGGTGATGTTGAATTCCCCAGGAGATGCTGGCTGCTGAAATCCTCAGTTCTCTCTTTAAGGTTTTCAACTGATTGAATGAGAAGACTCTTCTCATTGCTGAAAGCAATATCCTTTGTTGATTGTAGATGTAATCAGCAATAGATCCTATCAACTGAGTAATGGTTTAAATCCATATAAACTCACAGTAACAATAAGTCTGGCGCTTGTTTGACCAAACAACTGCATACCATAAACCAGCCAAGTTGACACATGAACTCAACTATCACAGATGTATAAATCATCTGGTGTTTCCATACAATGAATTTATACACAGAAATAAAAATAAACAAACTAATGATAAATGCAACAAAATGAGTGACTATCAAAGAAATATCCTGAGTGAAAGAAACAAGTTTCAAAATGTTATATATATACTGTATGATTCTATTTCTATGACATTTTGAAAAAGAAAAATTGAATAGAAAGAATTCAATCAGAGATTCCAGGGTATAATGTGAGGGGAAGGTAAAGATTTCAAATGGATCAGAAATCTTTGGAGTAATATAAATGTTCTCTACCTAGATTATGCTGGTGGCTACATGACTATATACATTCATCAGAACTCACAGAACTGAACGTCTAAGAAGGGTGAAGTTTACATGATGTTAATTAAATCTCAGTAAACTATATTTCAATAAAGCCTGTTACATAATTGGATTAAATTGCATGAAACTAGGACATATACCATAATGTACAATAAAAGTAAACAGGCTCATTCTGTATCAGAATTTTTAGAGCTCCTAAGGGTATCTAAGATAGCATTGTTTGAGACATGCTTATTTTACGTACCTTTCTGTTAGCCAAGGTCCAGTGAGGACAAAGAATCCACTCTGACATTTCACTCAGAGGGAATGTTGAGGCATCACAGAGATGAACCCCAGCTGGAAGCTGCTCTGCACCCCATACTCCCCTCCCAGGGCTGACAGACAACAATGGGAGGATTGAGTTTCCTGAGCCCAGCAGCCAGGGTCATCAGCCAGGGAGAGACACACACCCTGACCCCATCTCCCCCTCCAGTCCCTGCCAGTGCCTCCTCGGTGCAGGCATCGCTCAAAGGCCAGTCGGCTGGGAAGTCTGTGAAACACCTGCCCATGTGTCCACAGCAGAGCAGGTGACAGGTGGTCTATAAGTTTGAAATCAAGCAAATGATGGGCAGAGCTTTTAAGAGAGAAAAGTGCCCAAAGAAAGTCTCCAAGTGGACAAGTTGGACAAGATCTAAGTCCAAACCACTGAGCTTTCTCACGTGTGGTCCACAGCTGTCCAATGGGAAAGATTTGCATATTCTTTGTCCTGGCAAATCCTGGGGTGGCAGTTTTTCCTACTATTCAGCCATCAAGAGATCCTTCTGTTGGCCTCATGTCCTTTAGAGCCTTAGGAGGGTAAGTTCCCCCAAATCCTGGCTCCCAAGTGTATTCTCTTTCTGACTTGAGATAAAGGATGAGCCTGACCCTTTGTTGGGGCAGGGATGAAAAGTCACAGCACATCAGATATCTCATCCAGAACCCCACTAAACCCCACAGAATTTTCAGTCCTGACCTTTGTAATCCCTTAGTGTGGTCAGCATTATCATAGTCCTGCTGATGCCTCGTGACCATCTCCTTAGGAATTTTGTACGAGTGTTTGAGCCTAAGCAAAAGCCAGTGGTAAAATGCTGCTATACAGGAATGATCTCTGAATTTGGTTGAAATAAGGAAGACACCTTCTAATAACCAAAAAGTACCCTGAATCATGATTAAGAAAAAACTGCACCTTTTTACCTTTGCAATATTAAATTCCAGGAGGGGCACTGGAAAGTCTGTCTGCACACAAGTTTGCTCGCCTATTTGGGGGGCACCAGGGTCTTTTCCCAGTGTCTCCCAAACTGCCCCTCAGTGTCTGTGCTTCCTCCATTTCGATGGTCCAGTCTCCCAACCACTGCCTCTGGCAGATGCTGCCCAAGCTGCTTTGTTCTCTCTGTCTGGAGCAGGCTTGCTCTTTTTTCATGGGTGTTTTCTGAGATTCCCTGGCATCTTCCCGAGGGGCTGTGATGAGAAGGGATAGGTGTGAGCTTTAGAGGAACCCATTCCCCACCAGCACCACCAAGGCAGGGCTCTCTGGTCCCAGGAAGCAGGTGGGTGGGACAGAGCATAGAGGAGGTGCCAAGGAGCTCATAACAAGCCAAAGTCAATTTATTTATCCTTCTTAAGGCCAGAGTTTCACAGTTATAACTGCTACCTCTTTTCCTGTTATGTACATTTAGAAAATTCTGCAAAGGCAGTAGAATTGCACCTCAATTCACTAACCTCAAGGTTAGGAAAGCCCAATCACTCTTTTTTTTTAAATTTATTTAAAGATACTTAGATTACATAAATGTTACCCAAAATATATAGGGATTCCCATATGCCCCACTCCCCACAACTCCCACAACCTCCCACATAAACATCCTTCATTAGTGTGGCACATTCATTGCAATTGATAAACGCATCCTGGGGCTTTGCCATTAAGCATGAACCATAGGTCACATTGTAGACTACACTGTCTCCCACACAGTTTTGCATGTTAAGTGATGATATAAAATGGCCTATATCTGTTATTTCTACAACACTCAGGATGAGTCCCAAGTCCTAAAAAAGCCCCCAAATTACAACAGTTTCTCCCTCTCCCTGCCCTCAGAACATCCAGTGGCCATTGGCTCCACATCAATGTTGTAATTTATTCCATTGCTAGAATCACAATACATGTGTAGTAGAATACCAGTAAGTCCACCCTAGTCCATAGCTCTGCCCCCAATCCCAAGGGTTCTGGGATGGTGACGTCCACTCCATCTCCAATAGAGAGGGGGCTTATATCCTATGGGGAAGATAGATGGGGCTATCCTGCCTGCAGCTACAGACTCTCTCTGTTCCCTGGGATGGCCATTGTCCATCATCATCTCCCTGCCAGTTGTCCTGGGTGAGTCCAATGAGCTGTAGAGTACGTGTTGTAACTCTGCCAAGATTCCAGGCCTAGCTGGCACACGATAGCCCAAAAACTCCAGTCTCTGGATTTATACCTGCAAACTCCAGTACCAAGAATAGGTTTGAATAGAAGGGACAGATGAGCTACGTGCAGGGAAGGCATAATTGAGTCCAACTCTGTCACTCTCAGGAGCACAAACTCCAAAGTAGGGCTCACTGGCAAGGCAACAAATTCCAGAACTATCGCCCTGACCATAGGACCTGAGTGTCTCCAGAGCCCTCATGAGCCCCACTAATTGGGATAGTGTCCACTTTGGATGTCTACGAGATCCTGCTGAGATTTGCATAAGTGTTTCCTCTGGGATGACGTCCCAAGTCACTTTGAAGTCTCTTAGCCATATACAGTCATTTGTCTTTACCTTTTCCCCCTTTCATTTGAGGACTTTTTCCAGTTGCATTGCTATGCATATATATTTTGACCATGGGTCCATTTTTGGAAGAATAGTGGTATCTCCAGACTTATGAATGCCTTAAAAGGGGGCCTTTACCACCCTTCATACTCTTTTAAATTCTGCAACAGCGAAAAAGGACAGTGAGTTGAATGTGCCACATTTGCAAGCACTGAGCATGAGCATTTTCAGTCTAGGCACATAACAGAGATGTGGGAGTGTTGGGGGTGATGACACTGTGTGGGTGTGAGATAGAGTGGAGTGAAAATGAGGAAAAGGACCCAAGGAATAAGATGAGGATCAGAGAGTCTGAGGGCATGGGGGGCATAGAGAATTCAGGGGAGAGAAGACAGAGGGCTAAAAGGCACAGCATGGGTAAAGCTGTGGATGGGTGACAGGGTACCACAGGGTTTAGGGGTACAAGGAGGAAATGTGGGCAAGGAATTTAAGAGTATAGGGCATGTTGGATTCTGGGGTTATAAGGGATCCTGGGGTCATGGGAATGGAGGGTTTGGTGATAGTGGGGAGTTAGTGGATGAAGGGAAAGTAACAGGCACAGGGGCTATAGGACACTAAAGGCAGTGGAGGGGGGATGGAGCTGATAAGAGGTGGGTAACAGGTCCCAGATATTGGAAGTGGTCCACGGCAAAGATGGAGGGTGGGAAAGGGAGATGGGGCTTGGAGCAGAAAGCAGGGCTGCAAAATGGGAGGCAATGAAGGGAGTTTGGCAGATGTGTGGGAAGAAGTGGGCTAAAGGGCCCAGGAGTAGAAGTCCGGGATTGTAGGGTTAAAGCATCCTTCCCAGAAGGTCCAATCAAATCTCAGCAAATGCCTCATAAGGCCAGACCTCCTGAGATGGCTGAAATGGCACCTCATCACTTTCAATCCTGATTAAGAGCAGAGCTCAGGGCTAGTGTAAAGCAATTTCTTAATCCTAAAATGGATCCAAAATTACTATGAGAGATGTAAAATTTGAACTGGAACTTATGCTCCAGGATTGTATGATCTTTTTCAATATATACATCGCTTTGAGTCTGGGTGAGAAAGAAAAAAAAAAGGTGAATTAAGGCAGCTAAATTGGAAAATCCAGAAGGTGATATAAGGGGCCCTACAAATGTTACAGGCAGGGATGCTTCCAAAAAGAAAAAAAGCCACCCAAATTACTAAGGACTTATTAAATGCCTTACAAAGGCTTTTCCAAAAAAAATAATAAACTGGTCAAGAATCCAAATTTATTTATTCATTTATTTTTTACTATGCTATATTTTTTTACTTTTAAAGAAGCCTTAGATTACATACATGATACATTGAACACATAGGGGTTTCCCATATATACCACTCCACACTCTCCCATGCTTTTCCCCACTAACAACATCTTTCATTAGTGTGGTACATGTGTTAAAATTGATGAACAAATATTGAAGCATTGCTACTATCCATAGTCAATAGTTTACACTTTCAGCCACACATTTTTATAGGTTTTAACAAAATATATAATGGGCTTATCCGTCATTTCAATGTCATTCAGAACAATACCAAAATCACAAAAATGCCCAATGTTGCATCTATTCTTCCCTCTCCTTCCCCTCAGAACCTCTGGGGACCACTGCCTTTATATCAATGATACAAGTTCTTCCATTGCTAGAATAATAATAAATCTACTTTAGTCCATAGTTGCATTCCTCCCTTAGGCTTGTTCATTCCTCAATCTTGAGGAATTTAGGATATTGATGCCCACTCTATTTCTGATTGAGAGGAGCTTAGATCCCATGGGCAGGTGGATGGAACTGTCTTGCTTGCAGTTGTAGGTACTCTATGTTTTGGGGGTTGGGTGTTGTCCATCATCATCAATTTAACAGCTGTCCTGGGTGAGTTCGATGAACTGGAGAGTGGGTGTTGCAAATCTGCTAGATTCAGGGCTCAACTGGCATACAAATAGCCAGAAGATTTAAGACTCTTGTACATATATTTAATGATTAAAGTGTAAATTATAGGTTCAACTAAAAGAAGGAAAAGTGCCTTGAATAGGAAAATTTAAATGAGTCTAACTCTGTTACATTAGGGAAAATATATTCCAATGTAAGGCCCAAAGACAGGGTGCCTAATCCCTGAGATTGTCTGCCTTACCTGTACTGTCTAGATGTCTCTAGAGCACATAAGAGCACCCCTGCTTGAGGCAGTATTTACTGTGGCATTCAGTGAGATCCTCCTGAGAGGAGCACAAGCATAACCTTTGGAATGACTTCCAACTCAATTTGAAATCTCTTAGTCATAAAAACTCATTTGTATTTTATATTTCCCCCTTTCAGTCAAAGTCTTTTTCCATATGCATCGTTGTTTGGAGCTTGGTAATAATTCCTTGGTGGGAGGGAGGCTCATCCCCGGGAGTCTTGTCCCATGCTGTATGGAAAGGAGTCAGTTTATATGTTTAGTTTGGCTTAAAGAGAGGCCACATTTGAGGAACAAGGAGGCTTTCAGGAGATAACTCTTAGGCAGTATATAATACTAAGCTAAGTTTCAATTTCACAAGAAGTAGGGTAAGATGTAGAATGATCAAAGTCAAGGACCTGGTGTATTTGTCTGTCTTCCTTCGCTAGGCACTGCCCATGTACTCCAGGGATTCTTGCTGTTCTATTAGAGAATGTAGCAGGACTTTTCAGGATGGGAATTCAATATTCTTTTGGTTATTGTGTGGGTCTCCACCCACCGTGACAATACCCCATGGCCACTTAAACATGTTCATATTCTATAAAGGCATGCCCCAGGTGCACCCTTCCCCATACATCCTCCTTCACTGACACCCGTCAACAGTGTTCCTCCCCTGCCACAGCTGTGACCATTCTGCAATGCAAAATCTCCCCAAAAATAAAGTGAAAAAGATATATGAATGAAAATAATAAAAAATAAAATATTTTAAAAATGCAAAAATTAAAAATATATAAAAATTAAAATAATTTTTACATGTCTTTCATTACCATAAGATATTTTATCTTTTATGTACACTGATGATTTCTTCTTATGCTCCCCTAGTGTCTGATTTTTTTTTATTTATTTTCAAAGTATCCTTAGGTTACAGAAATGTCACATAGAAAATGTAGGGGATTAACCTATACCACAACCCTTCTGTTCTCACATTTTCCCCTACTGATAGCATCTTACACCAGTACAGAACATTTGTTCCAACTGATGTACAAATATTGAATCATTGCAACTAACCACGGTTAATGGTTTACATTATAGATTACATTTTGCACTGTACACTTTTATATGTTTTGACAGAATTTCAAGTGGCCTGTATCTGTCATTGAAAGGTCATGCAGAACAATTCTAGTGCCCTAAAAATGCCCTATGTTCCATCTATTCTATTATTTTCTTCCTCTCCCCCAGGAACATATGGTAAATGATAAGTTTCAATCTTTGAGAAATAAGTTTCATTGTTACATGCATTAATATTGAGGGCTTGACATATTGGTCTGTTTTCTTTTGTTAGACTCTGCCTACATTCTCAAAAGATTCTTGTCCCTCTAATTCAGAACTCCCGAATGGAAGTTTAATGTTTACTTGTTTATTGTGTGGGTCTTAACACACTGAGATAACATACTATGGTGAGAGGAACATTTTCATATTCCATAGAAGCATGCCCTAGGTGACCCCTACCCCAATGCCCTTCACCAGTAACCCTCCCCTGCCATATTTGTCAAATGAACATTCCCATCATTGTATTTTTACCCACAGACCCACAAATCCACTGAATTCACCTGTTTCTTCCTCCAGCCTTGCTTTTAATTCTTCTGGATATATATCCAACAGTGGGATGGCTCTGTTATATGGCATTCCCATAGTTAGCTTCCTGAGGAACCACTAAACCATCCTGCACAATGGCTGCACCACTTTACATTCCCACCAGCAGTGGAAGAGTGTTCCCACTCATCCACATCCCCTCCAACACCTGCAGTTCTCTGTTTTTTTAATAACTACCAGACTAATTGATATAAGAAGATATCTCGTAATTCCGATTTGCACTTCCCTAATAGCTAGTGATGTTGAACATCTTTTCATGTCCTTTTTGGACATTTGTATTTCTTCTTTGGAAAATTGTCTATTCAAATCTCTTGCCAATATTTAAAATGGGTTGTTTGTCTTTTTATTTTTGAGATGTAGAATTTCTTTTTATATGTTTTATTTAGGCCCTTATTGGATAAACGGTTACAAAATATTTTCTCCCTTTGAATAGGCAGTGTTTTCATTTTCTTTACAAACTCATTTGAAGAGGAAAAATTTTTAATTTTGAGGCAGTCCTGTTTATCTATTTTTTCTTTCATTGTTCACGTTTTGAGTGTAAAATTTATTAAACCATTTTTACTATAAGCTCTCATAGATGTTTCCTTACATTATCTACTGGACTTTTATGGTCTTGCCTCTTATGTTCATATCTTTGATCCATCTTGACCTATTTTTGTATAGGGCATTAGATGGTGATCCTCTCTCATTCTTTTGGCTATGGAAATCCAGTACTCCAAGCACCATATGTTGAAGAAGCCATTCTGTCCCAGTTGAGTGGGCTTGGTGGCCTTGCCATTTATCAGTTGACCATATGTGTGAGGATCAATTTCAGAACTCTCAATTAGGTTCCATTTGTCAGTATGTCTATCTTTGTGCCAATACCATGCAGTTTTGACCACTGTCACTTTGTAGTATGCTTTAAAGTCAGGTAGCATGAATCCTCCAATTTTGTTTTTCTTTTTCAATATGTTTTTGGCTATCCGGGGCCCTTTGCTCTTCCAAATAAATTTCATAGTTAGCTCTTCCAATTTACTAAAAAAATGCTTTTGTAATTTTTATTGTGAAGGCATTAAATCTGTAAATTAATTTTGGCAGGACAGACATCCTAATGATGTTTGGTCTTCCAATTATGAACAGGGAA
>JAQZBX010102223.1:0-11180 GCA_029593785.1 Cabassous unicinctus | reverse complement strand
TATTTGGCACTTGGTGTTAATCTCTCAGTGCCAAGAAGTCTCATCACCAGGAGTCATGTCCCATGCAAGAGGGAAGGTAGTGTATTTATATGCTGAGTTTGGCTTAGAGAGAAGCCGTATTTGAGAAACAAATAGGCCCCCAGGATGTAACTCTTAGAGAACATATAATACTAGGCTAACTTTCAATTTCACAATAAAAGGTTCATAAGTACAATCATCAATATCAAGGGCACATTGCAACAGTCTGTCCCCCTTCAGTAGGCACCTTTCAGACTGTAGCATTCACTTTAGTATCTCTTGTAATTTCCATATTTGGTAACATATTTTATCATATTTTTGTCAGTGAAGACTTTGAACTCATCCTCTTTTTGAAGGACAGTTTGGCCAGATACAGTATTCTTGGCTGACATTTTTCTTCTTTCAGTATCTTAAATACATCATACCACTTTCTTTTTGCTTCTGTGGTTTCTGAAGAGAGTTTTGACCTAAAACTTATTGGGATTCCTTTGTATGTGATGCTTTGTTTTCTCTTGCTGCTTTCAGAATCCTCTATCTCTGATATTTGGCATTCTAAATAGTAGGTGTTTTGGGGTATGTCTCTTCAGATTTATTCCATTTGGGGTTCAAGATCTTTTTGGATATTGATATTTATGTCTTTCATAAAGGTTGGGAAGTTTTAGGTAATTATTTACTCAAATATTCTTTCTTCCCCTATTCCATTCTCTTCTCCTTATGGGACACCAATAATGCATATGTTTGCGTGTTTTGCATTGTTATTCCATTCCCTGAGAGCCTTTTTTATTTCTCCATTCTCTTCTCTTTCTATTCTCCTGTCTTTTTCAGTTTATATGTTCTGTTTTCAAAACCACCAATTCTATCTTCAACGATTAAAATCTGCTCTTATATGCATCTAATATATTTTTAATCTCATCTATCATGTTTCTCATTCTCCTGAGCTCTGTTACATTTCTTTGCATACTTGCAAATTGTTCTTTATGCTGTCTTCTTAATATTCTTTATCTCTTTAGGCATATTTTCTTTCAGTCTTTGAATTGATTTAGGAGAGTTGTGTGATTATCATTGATTAATTGTTTTTAATCCTGTATTTCTTCAGGATATTTGGTTTGTTTCATTGGCTGGGCCATCTCTTTTTGTTTCCTAGTATGGCTGTAATTTTTTGCTCGTATTTAGACATCTGAATATGTTTGTGAATTTACTCTGATGGCCAATTTCTCTCTCTTGCTTATTATTTTTTTACACAGCTATTTTTTGATATTTGGTTCAACTTAGTATAAGTTTTTAAAATTGCTCAGCTTAAGTTATCAAAATAAGGCCAGGAACTCAATAATGGGGTGAAGAATTTCTCCCAGGAGATTGGGTTGGGTGAGGCCTAAAAGCAGATTTTCTTCATGTAATTTCCATAATGGCCAGCAGATGACACTCTTCAATACAACTTTCCACAAAAGTATTTCTTTCAATGTCTGCTTTCCTGTGTTTTGTTCTAGCCAGAGCTGAGATTTGAAGCCCTGCTGGCTGAAAAGCCCCACACCCACCCCCCACTTTTCCCTTGTAACAGCTAACAGGGAGGAAGATGTCCCTTCCCCTCTGAGTCAGTTGCAGTGAGCCAAAGGTTTATCCCAGCTCTTTATCTTGTGTGCAGGGGATGGGAAAACTTCCCAGCTGCCGTGGGTTTTGGTAACTCATGTTTGTTGTTTTGTGTTCTTTGCCTCTCTTTCCCTTGCCATCCTGTGAGTGCTCTCTTGGTCTGCTGACCCCCAAAGCTGATACCTTGGACAGCTTTGGCCCTTTCTCTATTGATTTATTCTCACATATTTTTTGTTCTTTGTGTCTTGAGCAAAACAGGACTGATGGCTTTGTAGCCTAAAAAGAAGGTCTGCTGCTGCCCTACCAGCCTGGGTAGAGGTAATTACTAAGAGATTTGGAATCTATGACATGCTACCCACATCTTCTTGAGGAAGGGTAGCAATAAAATGGGATTTGAGAATACCCCAAAAGTTCCTCAGAGTTGGCTAGCTGGTTCTATGTTGAGATTTGAGATTGGGGCTTTCACTGCCCAGCATACACTCACTCCCCTGGCCCATGCCTTCTTATATATGTTCTCATTCTGAAAATAGTATTATCCACACTCAGCCACTCAGACTGATCTTGTGGTTAATGTGAGACCAGTTATCATTCAGCAGACTATTAGAACTGAAGATGTGCCTCTGAGATTAAAAAATATGAGAAATACAGGGAAGTTGGCAGAGTAGGGAACTACTTTACTCACTCCTTCCACCACAACAACCATTACACATGCAGGAAATGTCTGCAGTGAATATTTTGATAGTCCAGGTCCTGAAGGAACACTAGAGATAATGCAGGGAAGAGCAGGAGGAAGTGCCTCATAAACTATCTTAAAAACACTGTAAATTGATCTCTCAACATGGCAGCTACTAGCATCAATCTTCCAATCTTGTGGCATGACATCAAGAGGTAAAATCCCTGATTAGGTGTTGTTGCCCAATAGGAACATATAGTTCTTTTCCACAAAAAACAGGGGTGGGCAAGCCAGATTACTGATTTTGTTTTTTGATTATTGAATTCAGGCTACTGGCTATTGGCTGTGAGGGAGGCTATTGTTTCAACCTGCCTTGAACACAGACAGTGGCAGCCAATGTTCCAACCTTCATTTTATATTGTTAGAGATTGCGGAGATTTAAAGATTCAGTGCTTCATCAATGTTTTTGGCAACAGTTAGCTAAGAGGGTGCATTTTCTGGGAAGACCAGGATAGCTCAGCTTTGAGGAACCATCAAAGCAGCTTTGGAACCTTTCTTCTCCCCCTCCATAGGGCACATTGAAGCAGTTTGTGCCCCCTTTCTGGATCCTGGGCCCTGTTTTGTCAGGGAGTGTCAGGGAGTGGAAAATTCCTCCTTGTTGTGATGTTCCACCCAGAATTTTCTATTCTGACAAAAGCAGACTGCCATAATGAAAGGAGTGTAAAAAACTATAAAGAAGGGCAGTCTTGGATAGAGGCCTGCCAACTTTAAATACCCAGGAGAGGGAGTCCTATATCTTGGGAAAATAGGGGACAGCCAAACTCCTGTAATAGTAGAATTCAAAACAACCAACAAAGGCTCAAGATCGAATAGAAGTCCAGAAATACAAGGAAATCTGTGAACACAGCATTTGACTTGTGCAGATCTTCCTGATAGGAGGGCTGAAGCTCAAGAAAATTTATGTCTTATCACCAGGATATTAGAAATCCCAGAAAAATTTATCCAAGGGCATAAAACAGAGTTAACATTTTAAACATAAAATGTACAGTTTGCAACAAAAGACTATAAGACAAATTTTGGAACAGGAAACAATGGTCCATTTAAAGGAAGAAGAGAAAATACAGAAAACTTCAAAAAGAAGAGAATGTGGACCTATCAAATAAATCCTTTAAAAATGATCTTAAAAGGATCAAATAAAGAAAGGATTAAAATGAAAGGACATCAGGAAAACAACAAATGAACAATATAGCACCTAAGTAAAGAGATAAAAATTTAAGGAGCCAAAGAAGAGTACTGGAGTTAAAGACCACAGTAACAAATTAAAAAATGCCAAGTTATATTTCAAGAGCATAATGGAGCATTCAAAAGAAAGAGTCTGTGAACTTGAAGACATTACTTGAAAAATTTCAGGCCAAAGAGTGGAATAAGAAATATTAAAAGTGAAAATATCCTAAAACATCTATGGGACATGATGATGTATACCAATATTTGCATTATGGGAGTTACAGAAGAAGAAGGAATAGAGTCAGGTGCAGAAGTGATATTCACAGAAACAATGACAGAGAAATTCTCAAACTTAGAAAAAGATATATGGATATGTACATCCAAGAATCTCAGAGAACACAAATATGAAAATCATGAAGAAATATATACCCCATCATATATTGTTTACAATAGCAAATGCTAAGAACATGGGGAGAGTTCTAAAAGATGCAAGAGAAAAGCAACATTTTACATACAAGTGAGTCCTAAATAGATCGAGTGCCAATTTCTCACCAGAAATAATGGAAGACAGAAGGCAGTGGGATGAAATGCTTAAAATGTTGAAGTAAACCAACTACCAGTCAAGAATTTCATATCCAGTGAGACACTCTTTCAAAAATAAGGGGTAAATTAAGATATTTTCAGCTAAAAACAACCTTAGGGAATACATCATCACAAGAATTGCTGCACAAGAAATGCTAAAGGAGGGTCTTCAGGTGTAAAGTTCATGAAATCATTTCCTACTACAAGTTCTCATAGATGCGTCCCTACATTTTCTAACAGGAATTTTATGGTGTTTGGCTCTCATATTTATATCTTTGATCCATCTTGAGTTAATTTTTGTATAAGTCATGAGATAGTGATCCTCTCTTGTTCTTTTGGATATGGATATCCAGTTTTCCAAGCACCATTTGTTGAAAAGGCCATTCTTTCCCAGTTGAGTGGGCTTAGTGGCCTTGTTGAATATCAATTGACCCTATATGTGAGGACCTATGTCAGAACTCTCAGTTTTGTTCCATTGATTGGTATGTCTATCCTTGTGCCAATACCATTCACTTTTGACTCCAATCACAACAGAATGAAGCTAGAAATCAATAACCGATGGAGAAAGGGGGAAATTTACAAATATGTATACATTAAACAATATATTCTTATTATATTTTTAAAGAAGTTTTAGATTACATAAATATTATACGAAATATAAGGGATATCCATATGCACCACCCCACCCCCTCACACCCTTTCCCCCATTAACAGCATTGTTAATTAAAGTGTTACATTTGTTACAATTGATGAAAACATATTGAAGCATTGCTACTAACCATGGGCTCTAATTGACATTATAGTATACACTCTGTGCCATACAATTTTATAGGCTATGACAAAATGTATCATGGCCTCTCTCCATCATTGCAATATCATGCAGGACAACTCCAGTGTACCCAAAATGTCCTCATGTTACACGGATTCTTCCTTCTCCCTCTGCTCACAACCTCTGTTGGCCACTGACTTTATATTAATGATACAAATCCTTCCATTGCTAGAATAATAATTCACCTATAATAGATTAATAATAAGTCTACTTTAGTCCACTGTTCATTGCTCAAACTTGAGGATTTGGGGATGGTGATGTCTACTCTGCTTCTAATTGAGAGGGGGCTTGGGTCTGATGGGGCAGATGGATGGAGTTGTCTAGGTTGCAGTTGCAGACACTTTCTGTTCCCTGGGATGGGCATTGTCCATCATCATCTCCTTGTTATTTTTCCTAGGTTAGTACAATGAATGGGAGAGTAGATGTTGCTACTCTGCTGTGATTCTGGGCTCAACTGGCACATGAGCAGACAAAATATTTAAGTATCTGGGACTATTTAACAATAGTATTTCTAATTATAGGTTCATATAAAGGGACCAGAAGAGCCATGTGTAAAGAAACTATAAATGGGTCTAACTCTGTTAAACTAGGGAGAACAAATTCCAAAGTAAGGCCCATTGACAGGGTGCTGAATTCCTGAGCTTGCCTGCCCTACTCTGAGTGTCTAGATATCACTAGAGCCCTCAGGAGTCCTGCTGTTTGAAGCACTATTTACTGTAGTAGTCAATGAGATCCTGCTGAGACATGCATAAGCCTAAACTCCAGAATGACCTCTGGACTCACTGTGAAATTTCTTATCCATACAGACTCATTTGTACTTAGTATTTCCCCCTTTTGGTCAAAGTATTTTTCCAGATTCATTGCTAGTTGGCACTTGGTAATAATCCCTTGGTACCTGGGATGCTGAACCCCTGGGGTCATGTCCCATATCTGGGGGAAGGTAATGCACTTATATGCTGAGTTTGTGTTAGAAAGAGGCCACATTTGAGCAACAAAGAAGCTTTCAGGAGGTAACTCTTAGGAAATATATAATAAATATATAATAATAGGTCAAGTATCAATTTCACAATTTCAATTTCATAGGCACAATCACCAATATTAAAGGCCTGGCATAATGTTCTTTCATCCTTCACTAGGCACTGTCCATGTGCTTGGAAGACTCTTGCCATTCTATTTGAGATTGTAGCAGAACTCTTCAGGATGGGAATTTAATATTCTTTCCCTTATTGTGTGGATCTCCTCCCACTGAGACAATGTCCCGTGAACACTTGAACATATTCATCTGCCTTACAGATGGGCCCAATATGCACCCCTCCCTACACATCTCCACATCACTGACGCTTCACACCAGTAATCCTCCCCTGCGACAATTGTGACTCTTCTGTGACACAAAACCTCTGCAAAAATGAAGCCAAAATAACCAAATAAAATTAATAAGAAAATGAAATAATAATAGTAATATAAAAAATAAAAATTAAATACAAAAATAAAAAGTAACCAATGGGATATACAACTAATGAGAAATTTAGGAAATCAGAAGCATGATGAGGAAATATCTTGAGGTTATTGAAAACCAGAATATAACAAATCAACATTTATGGGATGTAATAAAGGCAGTGATGAAAGGGTATTTATAACTAAAACTGGAAAAAGTATTCAAAGAGCAAGTTAAACCCAAAGCAAGTGTAAGGAAAGAAATAAGAAAGATCAGAGGAGACATAAAATAAAAGAAAACAAATAAACAATAAAGAATATCAACCAAACCAAGAGTTGGTTTGTTATAAAGATCAATAAAATCAACAAGTGTTTAGCTAGAATGACAAAGAAAAAAAGGGGTGGACAAAAATAAAAATCAGCCATGAAAAAGGAAGTACTATCTTCCCTGCTGGAATAAAAAGGGCTATAAATTGATACTATTAATATCTATTTGCCAATAAATAAGATAACATAGATGAAATGGACACATTTTTTAGAAACATACAAATTACCCAAATTGACTCCAAAAGAATCAGATCTCATCAAACCGAAACTAGGGGAAAGGTGAAATCAGTTATCAAATACCTCTCAAGAAGGAAATGTCCACAACTACAAGACTTCACAGGAAAATTTTAAGAAACATTCAAATGAGACTTAACTCCAATTCTGCTCAAACTCTTCCAAAATGTTGAAGAGGAGACAAACCTCCCTAATTCTTTCTATGAGGCCAACATCACCCTCATATCAAAGCCAGATAAAGACACCACATTAAAAGAAATTGACATAACAACATATTTACTGAATATTGTTTCAAAAATTCTCAACAAATATACTAGCAAACCAAGTTCAACAGAACATTAAAAGAATTATATGCATGACCAAGTGGGATTTATCCCAGGTAAGAAAAACAATTAATGTAATACACCATATTACCAGTTGGAAACCAAGTAACTGCATGGTCTTCTCAATTGATGAACAAAAGTCATTTGAAAAAATACAGCACCCTTTCTTGAGAAAATCACTTAGAACATTAGAAATAGAAGGATACTTCCTCCACATGACAAAGGGCATATATGAAAAGCCCACAGCTAACATCCTACTTAATGGTGAAAGACTGAAAACTTTCCAACAAAGATCAGGAAAAAAACGAAGATGTGCACTGTCACTACTGTTATTCAACATTGTAATGAAAGTTCTTGCTGGAGCAATTAGACAAGAAAAAGAAATAAAATCCACCAAAATCTTAAAGGAAGGTAAAACTCTTCATTTTATCATATATGATATGATCCTATTTACAGATACTCAGGAAAAATCCACAACAAAACTCCTAAAACTAATAAATAAATCCAGCAAAGTGGCATGGTTCAGGAACAGCACTGAGAAATCAGCAGTGTTTCTATACAAAAGCAATGAAAAATTGAGAGAAGTAATGAAGAAAAATTCTATTCACGACAAGTAAAAAATCAAATATCAAGGAATAAAAATATCCACACATGTAAGGAATTTTACAAAGAAAACTTCAAGACATTTGTAAAAGGAATTAAACAAGACCCAAATCAATGGAAGGAAATTTCATGTTCATGTGTTGGAAGGCTAAATATTGTTCAGATGTCAGTACTACCCAAAGCAATTTGTAGATTCAATGCAATCAAAATTAAAATTCCAACAGTCTTCTTTGCAAAAATGGAAAAGTCAATCATCAAATTTATATGACAGGGAAGTGTAAGTGCCTCATGCAGTTGAGCACCTGCTTTCCACATGGGAAGTCCTGGGTTTGGTTTCCAGTGCCTCCTAAAAACAAACAAAACAACTCAAGGGATCTGATGTGAGTCAGTGTGTGCTGGTTTCCCACATATGACATCTGGGGTTCAATTCCTGGCTCCAGTACCTCAAAAAATTACTTGAAAGAGTAAGTGGCTCTGAATAGGTAAAGCCATCTTAAAAAAGGAGAATGAAATTGGAAGACTCACAAATGCGAATCTTAAAAATTATTACAAAGCCATAATAATAAAAATCACAATGGATAATGAAATATAACATAAAATTTAGATCTCAAAAATCATCCCTCTTCTACTACAGATTTATTATGATTCTACCAATGGAAGAAATTATATTATTGATGTGGGGACTGTGGTCACTGGAGGTCTGAGGGAGAGGGAAAAAGAGGTGTAATACAGCAACATTTTGGGACTTGAAATCATCCTGAATGACATTGCAATGACAGATATAGGCCATTATATAGCTTGCCATAACCTACAGAATTGTGTGGGAGAGAGCATCAACTGCAATGTAAACTATAATCCATGCTTAGAGGCAATGCTCCAAAATATGTTCATCAATTTCAATAAATGTACCACACTAATGAAGGATGTTATTAATGTGGAAAAATGTGGGAGTTGTGGAGAGCAGGGCATATGGGAATCCTCTATATTTATTTTATGTAACATTTATGTAATCTAAGTATCATTTTAAGAAATTAAATATATAAAATAAGTATAGGAAATTCCCATATTACCCCCACCTACCCACATACCAAAGAAAAAGGAGTAGCCCATACTAGAAAATAGCATATATGTGGTGAATAAGTCATCTAACCACATGAGTGTCTGTGGTAGAGGTGGCCAGTGTATAGCTCTCAGAATCAATCATTTTAGGGATCATCTTAATCCACTTTTTGGACTACTCTGCCAGGTGAAATTTTATTAAAATAATACACCTGTGTAGTAAAAAGTACTAAATTGGAAGACAAGATCAAATGTTTACACCCTCTCCTTTGGTCTCATTTAACCTGGTCATATTTGTATTCACTAATACTGTATTATTAAATATTATTTACTCCTCTGTGATGTGAAATTATGAGTTTAACTCCGTAATTTTTCAGAGGAAATGTTTTCTGTGAATATAAACTGTTGTACAATAGACTTTAATATTTTAGTTGAATAAATGTGTGAATGTGTAAAAAAAAAAAGGAAAGAAAACCCCCAAAAAAGAAAAAACAAAAAGCAAAAAGAAAACCAACCCTCACATTTATGACCAGATATTTTCACGAGGTGGAAAACTCCAGTCAATTGGAAAAGAATAATCTCTTAAGTAGTGCTGGTAAAACTGGATCTCCATGGGGAAAATGATGTACTTCTACTTCACACCATATAAAAACTCAACCCAAAATATACCAAAGACCTTAATAGAAGAGCTTGAACTATCAAACTTATAGAAGAACACTTTGGGAAGCATTTTCTGGCCCTTGCCTTAGGCAATGGTTTCTTATTCTTTACACACAAACCACATGCAAAAAAAGAGAAAAAAGTAGATAAATGGGACCTCATCAAAATTAACAAACTTTATTGCTCAAAGGACTTTATCATGAAAGTTAAACAACAAGGTACTCAATTCAAGAAAATATCCAATAAAGTATTATTATCCAATATATGTAAAGAAGACCTTCAACTTAACAACATGATTAAAGAATGGGCAACAGACTTGAACAGACAGCTCTCCAAAGAAGACATACAGATATAGCACATGAAAAGAGGCTCAACATCAATAGCCATGAAGGAAATGCAAATCCAAGCCACAATGAGATCCCACTTTATACCCATTAGAATGGCTGCTATTTTTTTTTAATGAAAATAATTTTAGGAGAGTGTAGCACTTTGATATTGTTTATGAATTCCAAAAATAGATATTGGATTATGTTTGTAAATTGGTCTGTTCCTCTGGGCATATTAGATTGTATTGGATTCAGAGGTTTCACTTTTACTTGATTAAATAATGATTAAGGCTATTATTGATCCACAGCAGTAGAATGTTGAATCCTTGCTCCTTTGGTGGGCAGGGACTCACAGAGAAACCACACCATGGAGAAGTTAGTTAGGAGTTTTAATACTAGAGCCACAAAAAGCAGATATATGAGGAAGGACAGAGGGCTCCATTAGATATGGCAGAGGCCACAGGAAGAGAGACTAGTCACTCACCTGATAGTTTATAGCTGGCCTTGAAGAAGTAGCAGAGGTGAGCCAAGACAGAAATGAGCCTAAGGAGAGAGACAAGACTTGCCGAAGCTTGTAGCTGATATTGGAAGAAGCTGGGACCACAGAGCCGTGAGAGGAAAAAGAAGCCTCAAACATTGCAGACATTGACAGCCATCTTGCTCCAACACATGGCAACAGACTTTGGTGAGGAAAGTAACTTATGCTTCATGGTGTGGTAACTGTAACCTTCTATCCCATATAAATACCCTTTTATAGAAGCCAACAGATTTCAGGTATTTTGCATCAGCATCTCTTTAGCTTACTAATACAGAATTTGGCACCATGAGAGTGATGTGCTTTTGCAATTACCAAAATCCTGGAATGGTTTTATAAATGGGTAAGTGGTATTTTGTGAGAGGAATTGTGAGATGTTTGGTAGAAAAGACCTACAGTGCTTTGAAGAGACTATTGATAGTAATATGTACTCTAAAGAGACTTTTTATGAAGCCTTAGAACTCAATGATAAAACTTTTGGAAATAGGAAGAAAGGTAATCTGTGTTTTAAAGTTGTAGAGAACTTAGCAAAATTAACTCCTGGTGTTATATGGAAGGTGGAATTTGAAAATGGTGAGCCTGGACATTTAGGTGAAGAATTTTCCAAAGTAAACTTGAAGAATGTGGCTTGGATTCTCCTTGTAGCTTATAGTAAAATGCTAGATGAGAGGGATAAACTGAGGTCTGAATTGTTGGGCACAAAGAAAACAGAAACTGGTAGCAGAAATTCCAAGCCTCTGGAAATCAAGCCCCCAGATGATAGTGC
>JAQZBX010102222.1:0-11178 GCA_029593785.1 Cabassous unicinctus | reverse complement strand
TTTGTTCTTTGTATATTTATATAATATGTCCACTAGCCACATTTCTAAGTGAATCAGGTCAGCGTTTCTTATTTATTCTCTGGAAATCTCATGTCAGTGACAACAACTTTATTGGACAGTGTCCAAATTAGGGGACTAATTTATCCACTCTTGTACATAAGAATAGAAGTATATCAAAATCCCAAATAGCACAAAACTCATTTGTCATCTATTCCTGTTTCTACATTTTCTGACCTTGAAAGGCCACAGTTAACTGTTTAAATAAAACTCCAGCATTGCTTTCTCAAAACAAGGAGTCCAATTAGATAGTGCAGTCATTCCATCTACAATGATTATTTATTGAGGACTCATGGTTAGTTCACCTGAGAGCTTGATGGAATTGCAAAGGATCATTGACTGAGTTTCTTGCCCATGGGCTGTTTATAGATCGCCTTTGGAATTTCTCTCTACAAAACTTTCCCATCAGAAGTTGGAAGCTTGATCACTCCCTCAGAACTGGGAGTTTGCTTAGAGTCTCCTTAGTGTGAAGTTTCATACAAGGGATCTTTCATTGGCATTCTTATTTCCCAGGCTAAGGAAACTTATGGCATTAGTACCTATGTTTTTTAAAGTAAAGTGCTTTAGACTTGTCATTAAGAGATTTGAATTCTAAGTTCAGTTGTGTTACTAATTAGCTGTGTGAGCTTCAGTGAAGTATTTTCCTTCCTTTGGCCTCAATTCCACATTTTTAAGGAAGATTGAAACATACAAACATTTCCTCTGCACTTTCTCTGAGCCAGGAAAACTTTCCTTTCATATATTTTCTCTTTCCATCTTTACAAATACTTTTGAAAGCTAAGTTTTCTTATTCTCATGTAATTAATAAGGAAGTGAAAGCTCTGTGACTTTAAGTAAATTAAAGAAAATGTACCTCAAGATTCTTGAAAATCTTTTATTAACAATATAGGTAGATGTTGGGGCATGATTTTATTGAAGATATTTCTTCGTGTACTTGGGTCTGCTGGTTGCCATTAAGCAGTTCAGTAGAAATGGAAGGCATGGTATAAATTATTCAGACCATCTCCCATATCCATTTCTGTCTCCTACCTCTCACTGCCCAGCCCCAACCCAACCTTTCAATTTATCCTCATTGAAGGTAGTTAGTAAGTGTGTCTTGCAAAGCAGTTAAATTCTAGGGTCAAACCTGTAGGTAGTAATTTTTTTTCCCATTTAGGTTAGTAATTTCATAATGTAAACTCTCCCATCTTTAATAGCTTGCAACCACAAATAAAATCATTACCTTCTTCCCTGAGAGTAGAAGAGCATATACTCTCAGACATATCTTTAAAAATTAAATAATATACAAAAGATGATTATTCAATAATTTTTTATCTTTTATTTCACTCACTTATCATCATTTCTACACTGACTTAAAATGTAGATGGAATAAGAAATGGAATGGTAATATCAATAATGTTAAAATAAGTAAATAATTATCATTACTAGGTATTTTTTAAAAGGGAAATTGAAAATTAGAGACATTAAGATATTTGCTTCAGCTCACACAGTGAGTAAGTTTTGGGGCCAGGATTCATGTCTACCACACATATTTCACCTCTGTTCTTTTAACTGGTTTCAGAGACGTTCAGGCCTCTAGGACAGGGGCTTTTAATGAGGGTCATTGGTCCCCCAGGGGGTCCATGAAAAGATTTCAGCGGGTCTATTAACTTGAAATTTAAAAATCAACTTATCTTTATTTTCTATGACCTCTAACTGAAATCTAGCATTTCCTTCACTTATGAATGTATGCAATAAGTCAATTATAGTAGTGTTCATTTACCTGATTGGCAAAGGGGTGCATGGAACAAAAATGGTTAAGAACTCCTGCTCTAGAAGATATGGGCTTAAACAAATTACATGGAGAAGGGAATGGTATTTCTTAGCCTGCAATTCAGAGTGATTTGAAGTTTACCTAATTGGCTTCATGGTTTGCATTTGCCCTTGGATTGTCTGAGCTGAGTGGCTCATAGGAAAATCCTTCAGGACTTGGTTGGAAGTAAGGGTTTCCTAGTAGTTAATGAGGCTGAAAGTTTTCCTTAGCAAGTTTTAAACTTTTTTTGTGTGAATTACTATAAATATTCAATGCAGTAAAAAGAGAAACAGTAAACTCATCCTTTTCCAAATGAGATCTTGTGGGAATTGATCTGACCTTAAAGGCATTTCTCTCTCACAGCAAAGAGTTTCTTTCATAAAAGTGTTTTCAGGAACTGAATTGAGACTCTCCCACTTTATTTTTTCTCACACACCCTCCTGTGACACAGACCATGTTTTATGTCTTTTGCCTCTTGGGAAGAATCCTGTGAAGTTGGGCTACAGGAAGAGTCTGCTTTCTCCATAAATTCCCCATTTTTCATAACCTCCTCTGAGAGAAGGCATCAATAAATCACACTGAAGTATTTTTTTACAGGTTTTGTCTGGACTTCATGTGAGTTATCTTCTAAGAAAAATTATAGTTGAAGATACGAAAACCTACTTCATTGAGTGTCATCAATTTGCTCAACTTACCTCATAAGAGGTAAGATTTCCAGTCAGTCCAAATATTTTCTTCCTATCACCTCTTCAGGTGATGAAATCTATAATCAATTTGTCTCCTGAAAAAAATGGGAGCTTCCAGAGACTATTTACAAAATAAAGGGTTATTGTGGGCCAGGTATCCTAAACCTACCCTGGCCTCCATGCAAAAGTACATTTCCTCTCAAAAGCCTCTCTGGACACAGAAGGGGAATGTAACTACACCTTGGTGTTGAAGCCAGCCCAGAAGTTTCTATTCTTGGGAGTCCCCTCTTGAAGAGTTTAAGGTTGGTGGTGATGTTTCTGGGACAGGGTAGAAGTAAGACTTCACTTCTTTACCATTTCCTGGGTTTTCAAGACCATGGTGATCCTTGCTTATGATATACAATGGCACACTCTCTCTAGTTGGGAGTAAGTGATAGTGCTGGGGGATTGTGGAAAGCAGCTGGACTCTGTGATGAAATCTTGGTCAAATGATCCTAGATGATATGTTTTTCTCACCTCCTCTCTCTATATTTTTCTGATTCTTTTCCCCTGGCTTTTCTTTTTCCTGATGTCTGCCCGCCCCCACCCCATTTCCTACTCTGAATTCGTTAAGTCTTTGCTTTTTCCTCCCTTCATTGTTACCCATTATATATCTAATGTTATATATTGATATTTACAATGTTGATTTTGGGATAAGGATAGGAACTTAAGATGTCATTTTGCTGCTGTTTAATGAATTCTTTTTTCTAGGAAGTAATTTGTATGGATTGTTGGTATTGATATTTTATATAACTTAGAAAGGTAGATGCTAGAAGGAGTAGCTACAGACAAATATTCTGTCCTAGTTCTAGACCACCTTTTCTGGGCATAGCTCTCAGTATCATAGGTCAATCAATGTGTACAAAAGAGAAAAAGGTAAATGGCTACATTCACATTGCAAGAAAATTACCAGAATGAATTAAATAACAAATTTATAACCTGTTTAAAATTTAAGATCATAGAACAAAAATGATATCTAATTTAGGAATACCTTGTTCAATTTAGTACATATGTAGTAAATCTCAAGCTAATATAGGCACATAAGGGATAGAGGTAGATGTTTCTTTATCTTGGAAAAAAGAATACTTGGGGCTAGTTACAAACATTTGGGACCACATATAAATTTTAAACTGATTAAAATACCAACAGATTAGAAAAGAATAAGAATGTTAAAGAAGAGAAAATAGCAATATTGAGTGACCACCCACCCAAAAATTTAAAAAAAAAAGGATAGCTCAGGAGTGTTAGGAAATAATGGCTGAAAAATAATGGAACTCTGAGGTGGGTTTGGTCTGAGGAAAAGCATTCATTTTTTCAATGACTGCTTTCCAAACTTCATAATCTTAAATCTTCTCTTTGCTTATTTAAAGGAAGACAGTTTAGTATCACATGAAATGATTTCTGTGACTGTGCATTATCTTCCTACAAATTTTTTCTCTTAAAATGTTCTGATTTAGTTTTAGCTTTCTAAGTTTAGTTTTCATTAAACTAAACTCAGGAGTTTGGGAATGTTAGGAAATAATAGCTGAAAAAAATAAAATTTTGAAGTGGGTTTGGTCTGAGGCAAGGCATTCAGGTTTTCAACTGCTACTTTCCTAAATTCATATCCTTTAAATCTTCTCTTTGCTTATTTAAAGCAAGATGGTATAGAATCACATGAACTGATTTCCATGACTGTGCATTATCTTTCTATAAATTTTGACTCTTAAAACTTTCTGATTTAGTTTTAACATTCTGAGTTTAGTTTTCATTTAGGTCATCTCTTGTGTTTATCTGAAGCAATGTGGTTTTCTCCCCTTCTTACAATCTTTTACTCACATTTATCACCTACTTGCTCTTTTCTATACAGCCAAGGACATCCTTTCTTTTTCTTTAGCTTCCATTAAAACCCTACCATACTTAATTTAAGTAGTAATTAAATCATTTTCCCTTATATACTTACCAGAGATCATTGGGACTCCCACTAAAGTTTATAGTTGTAATATAATTAGTGTTATAACACTGAGATAATATAATTTCAGTTAGACTGCAGTAACATTCATGTTTTATTTAGATTATATAAATTTATTACAGTTTTGGACATTTTCATTTCATTTACTTCAAAATAGTCAGAAGACTATTTTGAAATAGTATTCTCTGATCAAACTATGATATATGTATACTGAATACCCAGGTTCCATAGAATCTAGTTGGAAACATGAGTTTCATTCATTTAAAACCAAAATTTCACTTTTTCCTAAGTTTTAAACTTTTACTGACCTGTTATTTCATTATCTAGGAAACATTATTTTTGAAACCATAAGTCATTTGATATTATCACATATAGTTGCATGTAATTCTTGTATAATTAATGTCATTATCTAGATATATATTATCCCTCCAATTCAATTGTTAAGAAGTTCAGGACATCTTTCTTCTAGACCTACCACAGATCTGAGCAGATTCTTGGCATAAATGATAACTGACTTGATGGAGTTATTGAATTATTGATGGATTAGTGATTAGTCAGAATTAAGAGAATGTATCAAAATTCATGCTAAAATAAACTCCAGATATTGAGATCAATAATTAACTGTATAGAAAATAAAAGACAGTGTTAAGATTACAAATTCCATAACAGATATAATAGATTACATTGCAAGGGAAACATTTTTTGAAAGAGTTGACTGTATAAAAATGAAAAAAGAGAATAGTTCAAAATATAAAGATATTAAAAAATTAATTAATCTATTTTATATAATTTAGGATGGATAAAATATATGAAATAAAAATATAAAAAAATATTATGCTATCACCAGTAATCAAAGAAATGCATACAATATTAATTCTATTAGCCAAGCAAAGTAGACATGGTAACAAGTTTTATCTTTATAAGAAATCTTTGCTATCTGCCATATTTTTAGAAACAATGGAAATTAATGACCCTATATGTACATAAAAAGGGACATGAACTGATGGCTACCCCATTATATATAACCATGAAAAACTGGATTATGATAAAAGGAACTAACAATTAACTCTTGTGGTAGTTTAAAACTGTATGTATCCCAGAAAAAACATGTTCTTAAATTTAATCCATTCCTGTAGGTGTGACCCAATTGTAAGTAGGACTATTTGATGAGATAACTTCAGTTAAGGCATGGTTGACTTCAGTCAGGGTGGGTCTTACTCCTATTACTGGAGTCCTTTGATAACAGCAAAATTCAGACTGAGGGGGAGAAAGCCACAGGAAGCAAGGAGCTGAACAGTGAAAGAACCAGGAAAAAATGGAACGACCTGGAGCAGAGAGAAGGAGATGGCACCATTGCCTTGCTTGATCTCAGGCACCCACATACAGACACCAGTTTGTGGGAAGAAAGCAATGCCTTAATTACATCAGGATTTGGGCTTTCTTTTAGCCTCATACCCATGAACAAATAAATTCCTCTTGTTTAACATGACCCATTTCATGTTATTTGATTGAGCATCCCAGGAAACTAAAACATCTGTAGAGTTTTAAATGATATGAATATTACAGAATGAAAGTATTTATATAGAAATTTATTTATATAAGCAAAAATAGAGTAGAATAAGGGCTATATATGTATGGGAAAACTAAAATATATTTTAAAATAATGTTTAAACAGAAACAAATAGTAGAAGAAAATAAAACCTCTAGAATATAGTGGTAGCAGAATCTTATGTGAGAAAAAATATTATTCAGGTTATGTACATATAAGAAGTTGTACATCATGTAGGATCTATAGGACGTGGAACTGAATACTATACACTTAGCATGAGAAATGGATAATTGCACATACATAGAAATTTCCCTTTATAATGCCAGCCTCCGTGATTTATTCAAACATCTCATGTGACGTGACTGACAGCAAAGCTAAAATTATGGCTATGGTGACCCAAAAGTTAGAGAAAAAGTTTCTTCTTAACCCCTAACCCAAGCAATCTGTTGATGAGATCAATATTAATGAATGCAAATTAATGTCCAAATAAATATTTTTCATGAGAAAGAATCCCCAAAATTAATATTTTTGAATAACTGTTGTTTTTCAGTTTTTGAGATGAAAAATTTATGCACATATATACTGTAAATATTTTACATACACTTAATAAAGTGTCCCTTGGAATCTCTATTTTTCACATAAATTAACAATTTTAAGCATTTACAGTGACTTATTCAATGGCATGCAGCAAATTCAGTGCCTTTCATTCCTTGTCAGAAAGCAGAATCAAGCATATGTGTGTGTTGTTGTTTTTAAAAAAAACCTAGGTCCCACAAAGAAAGACTCTGCATAAAGCAGTGTCATTAACATTTTCCAAAAAAAGTTTCCATGTCATTATAACACATGGAAAACTTCGGGAACCACTGAATTTTTGTATGCATAGAGTTAGAACATGTCTAGTAAGGAAGATTCCAAGTCTACTGCTCTTGCTAAATCAGAACTTTCTTAATTTCCTTTGCAGATAAACCATTGCAAGCTGTGTCCTTTCTTCATTTACCTTAACTATGTACCTGCATATCAGAGTGAAGAAATTCATTCTCCTTGGGTTAACAAATGATGTGCTAAAGACAAAAAATAGTGTTTGTGGTATTCCTCTTGCTCTACCTTGTCACTCCCTTTGCAAATTTACTTACTGTGATGACTGTCAGATACAGTCAGCTATTTGGGAGCCCCATGTACTTCTTCCTTTTCTACTTATCCTTTGCTGATGCATGTTAATCTATGGTGCAAGAAAATATAAGTAGAGGCAGCAGAAAGGAAGACTCCACCTGTTTATTCTGTGTTTTAATAAAATTGATTGATAAAGAAGAGAAAACACGCTCATCCTGATATAGACCATATAATCTCTCAGTTATCCAACTGAGGGTAGTAGGAAAAATGAGTACAGAGCATAGAAACCCAGTTAACTTTGAAATAAAGTTACAAAGATAACAGTGCTTCAATTGCTACAAGATTGGGAGCCTAAACCTTCTTCTTTCTCGTATGTTCTGAATTGAAGCTTCTCAGCCAGAACCTGTTACATATAGATTTTTACTTCCCTGCTTGTGCATTTCTGCTTTAGATTTTTCTTCTCCATATTTCTTATTCAAGTCTAATAATTTCTCTCTGATTGATGGCTGGTCCATTTTGTTAACAATTCATTTCTGAAAATATTGAACCTGGATCATATCCTCTAACTCAAATTCAGCTCCAAGTTACTCCCAGAAACTTATGAATTCAAAGAGACATAAATATTGGATAAATAAGCCAGTATTTGAAACTTGGTCACTTTTTGTCACGTGTGTAATATGGCCATTCATCTTCCTATAGAAATTGCATAATGAGAAAACTCATAATTTTAAAAATGAGGACAATTTTCCTGAAAATAAACCTGTTTATGTAATTAAGTCATAATATTTCTAATGTACTTTAATATATTTTGTTCATCATCTTAGTCATTATTCACTTACATTAATAAGTTTTATAGACTTTTTAAAATATTATTTTTCAATGGACACTGCCCAAAATTTTTGGTTGGGGATTGATGACACTTTTATAATATTGTGAGAATCATATTATAAAGATTGACATTTCATGGATGACATATTTTATAAGGAAAAATGCAACAGTTGACAAAAAAGAAAAAGACTTTAGTGTACAATAAAATATACCGTTATAATCCATTCAAAGAAAGAAGATAAGGGAAGTGATCACAGGGCAGTGTAAGTCAAGGAGGCAACATTTTTCACTAGATATGGACAAAATATTTATGCAGGGACACAGTTCACTAATTGTTTTTTTACCAAAACCAGAACTGTCTGCCAGACAGGTACACTTCTATGTTATGAGGAAAATTTTGTGCTAAAGTTACATTAGGCCATAGCCATTATTGCTTAGTCAAATTCTACTCTTATCTAGAAAATTTCATATCGTAGTTGGGATTCCTATAGAGACAAACCTCTCTGGATAGAAAGCTATTCTCCAATAATAAGAATAATATTTTGTATTTTAGATTTGTATTTTTTAATGAGAGTTCATTGAATTTATATTTTGGTTCAGGTATTGTTAAGTAATGGGTTTTGGCATTAACAGCCAGACCGTGAAGGAGTGTGAAATAGAAGTTCATCTCTGAATAACAAAATGATGAAGACTGTTTTCCTGAGAATCTGAGGACTGAACTCTAAATTATGGGGGATAAAGTCATCTAATGCCACTTTGAAAGCTTTGCATGAGCATTACTCCTTGGGATTAACACCAAGGATGGATCTTCAAACACTGATAATAAAATTTTGGAATTTTAGGGAGGTTAATATTAGTTGGAAGACCGCAGAGCATAATATAAGCAATGTAAAATAGTGATAAGTGCAGTAGATGAGGATTGTAGTTAATAGTATAATTACAGGAATGTTCTACTCCAAGATGTTAAGAATGGTGATTCTGGGAAAAATATGACTAATGTAACTTATAGACTATAGTTAATGATATTATATTAGTCACAAAAACAAACACAATGAAAACTCATATAAGTATCTCACGTGAAATATTATTTTTCTTTCACTAAATTGTGGGACTTTTAGAAAAACTTAATGAGTACTAAAAATTTTGTGAAAGGAGTTATGATATTATATATTTGAGAAACACAAAAATGATACTGTCAATCAGAGGCAAGATATTTTTCTTGAGACTACTACTTTTTTAAATATTGATACTGAGATGTAGATATAACCTGACTTGTCCAAGATCAGGAGACAAATTAGACTAGCAAGTTTTGGACTCTGAACATTTTGATGTACCCCAATGGAGATTTGGAGGCACACTTTTGGTACTTCATTGAGGAAAAAAGTGGCTAAATCTATTAAAAATCATGGGCAATGGTTAACAGTGAAATTATAATTATTTTCTTTCACCAGTTGTAACAAATGTACTGCACTAATGCAAGGTGTTAATAATGGACAGGCAGGGAGGAAGTAAATATAGTTACTCTTGTTTTTCTTCAAGAATTTACTGTAAACTCACAACTTCTCCCCTTTAAAAAAAAACAAGAAATGAAATGACTAGTCTGAAAACACTGATGTGTCATATTGGGGTGCATGCAGTTACATTCTTTAATTTTTTTGATGCCAGAAAGAATCTACATATTTTCCACCTGTAGGGAAGGAACAGAAAAGCAGATCTCAGTGGAGTTCTGATACAATAAAGAAATAGGCCCATGAATTCGGATAATTTTAAAGTCTCTGGGACAAAATTCCTTAAAAAATAGTAGGCAAAATTAAATTAATATTAATGGTTTTTATTTTTGGGAACTAAATAAATCTTAATAAAGCCTGTTTTTGTATTTCTGTGCCTCATTTTTCTCCAGTGTCAATAGAATCATGAAAATTTCATAACCTGGCTTACTTGTCCTTTGGCTTTGAGGACTACTTACTTTTTTATTAAAGAAGTTTATAAAACAACCATGAATAACATACAAGATTCCCATACAACACCTCCCAAAACCTTGCTTTGTTTTGGAATATTTTTAAAATTGATAATGAACATTCAAATATTACTAATTGTTTTCTACAGCTTATTAGGTTTATTTTCCCAATAATTCACCCTATTATACATAAGTTATAATTCAACTAAGAATGTTTTCATTTATTTATTGTTAACCATAATCCATCATCCACCACAGGTTCACTGTGCTCATACATTGCCATGCCTGGTACAATCCATCCACAGTGCATACTTAGGCGCTCTCAGTTTCATTACAGAGTTGTATTGTCATGACCTCAGTCAATTTTAGTATGTTTTCATTACTCTAGAAAAATCGCTTACCTTCTTGTACCCTCTTATTGTTGAATCTTATAATTGATATGGTACTCTCTTTCCATTAATACAAAAATAAAACCTATAGTCCATAGGTTGTATTATTTACATTTCTCCATGTATCACCATATTCTTAAGACCTTGTAAAAGTGGCATACATTTGTTCTAGTTCATAGAAGAATGTTATGGTACTTGTACTATTAATCACAGTCCTTATCCACCACCAAATTCACTGTTTTACAATCCAAGTTTATCCTCTAACTTTCTTTCCATTGACAATTATGTCCCTAGAATACTCTTTTCACAATATTCACATTAATAGACCAGCAGTGTTAGTTACACTCACTATATGTTACTATGAACTCTATCATTTCCTAAAATTTACAATCTTATTAAAAATTCTGCATACATTAATCATCAGATTCCCATTCTCAACTCTCATACTATAACCTAGTAACTTATACTCTAGATTTTAACACCATGAGTTTACTCATTATATTTAATTCACTATAGTGAGGTCATACAATACTTTTTCTTTTCTCTCTGCCTTATTTCAATCAACATAATGTCCTCAAGGTTCACCCATGTTGTCACATACGTTGTCGTTTTATTTTTTCGTACAACTGAATAGTAATCCAGCATATGTATATAGCACATTTTTTTATCCAGTCATCAATTGAAAGATACTTGGATTGTTTCCATCTTATAGCAATTGTGAATAATGCCACTATGTACACCAGTGTGCAAATGTCAGTTCATGTAATTGGTTTTTTTAATAAACATCAGTGTGTCTAAATATATTCCTAGTAGTGGAATT
>JAQZBX010102221.1:0-11181 GCA_029593785.1 Cabassous unicinctus | reverse complement strand
GGAATGGTTGTGTGGGGTGTTGTTGGGGGTGTGGGCGGTGGGGAGCATGGGAATCCCTGTAGTTTCTGAGTAATATTTGGGTAATCTAGGCACCTTTATAAAATGTATATATATATATAACAAATAACATTTATGTAAACAAATGCACATATATGCATATGTATTTATATATCATTTTACAAAAAAAAAATTAAAAAAATAAATAAATAAAATAAAGTATGGTATGTGTTATGTTCTCAGAAAAGTTGTACATTGGTACATGTAAGTCAACCAAGGTTCAAATCAAATATTTACATATTGATCAATTATTTATGATAGATAAACTAAAATGAATTACAGTATTTAATTTCCAGTTTCTATAAATAAATAAAGAAAATAAAAGAAATAAAGGGGAAAAAATCAGTGTACATATATATCTTTTATATATACATACAACCTCATTCAGGTATAATTTTAATTTGGCAGACCTAGAGAGAGTATTATTAAAGTGATACAGGCCTCTAAGATTTTTTCAAACATACTATAAAATAATAGACAAAGTGAACAAATCTTATACAATTTTAAAATCTACCCCTTGCTTGACAGTGTGGAGGAACCCATGCTACACACAATTGCTACCTTAAAGCAAGTGCGTGTGTATTTGACATTTTACCACAATTTCTTTCTTTAAATTTGATTCAGTAATTCAATCCAAAAAAACTGCTATCTCTAATAGCATTTTATCCACTAACATTGCAAATTGTGTTGTCTCTAATGCCAGAATTTCTAAACACATTTAATGTGTTACCTAAAACTGTGGTCATTTTGAGCAATATCATTATCTTAAATTGTGTTTAAATTACCCAAAATATCCTGAGTAGTTTTCCTGAAAGAAAAAAAGTGTTACTTAAAAGCAAACATTATCACATATATCCTTGAACATTACAGTTTGGGAGAACAAAGAAACGTATCCTTAAAACATTGTATTTAGATCCAACAACAGATATTTTAGAAATTAGTTAAAAATTTGATAACTTTTTAAAGTAGGATTAATAATACTTCCAGAAGTATGATAAAGAAATTTAAAACAAACAGAGTAAATATAAAGCAATGCTTAGCTCCACATTGTGGACACGTAATTGAATTCCACTCTAAAAGTGTAGATAAAAAATTTTATACTATATATTTGCAATTTTTAATTTCCAAAGCACCAAGGCAAAATAAAGAGAGAATCACATCTCATTTTAGTAGCAATTTCCTAGGGCAAACATCTGCGCAATATAATATGAGATGTCAAGCAAATAAATTTACATAATAAGCACACTCAGATCACAGTACTTTAAAAAACATAATCATTGCTTATCTTCAGAGATGGCATTGCCTCAGTAACATTCTGGTCTAGATGAAGATATTACACTGTATTGGAATAAAGACCATCATGACATTTCCTGCTTTGAACCAAAAGGAACACCTTTCATTTCTTGTGATATGTGATTTAAACAACAGCAATAAAACACTCAAATAACATTAGAAAAGAAATGGCTGTCTTCCTCTTCCATATTTGAGGATGGGATATTAATAGATTTTATTCACTGTTCCATTTCCATGTAACCCTGGTTTTCTTCCAAGGCTTCATCAGAATTGTTGTCTCTGGGGCTGTTCGTCCAGTCAAAGTCTGGTTCTCCATAATCTCCATTATACACAGTGTCTTTGGCTATAGACAGAGAACTGCTCAGCATGAGTAGACCCTCCTCATCTATACTAGGACCTGCATTGATATCAGCTTCCTCTGGGGACAGAGAAGCAGCAGAGGAGGGATTAGGGGCCACAGACGCTTCTGCTCTTTTCTCTGTCCTAGTTGTAGGAGGCAGACTGATACTGACCTGGGAAATAGATGGCGTGGTCTCATGTATGAGAACTTTCATATTTGGAGTAGAAACATCTGGACTAAGTACAGTTTGGTTCAGTGAATCAGACTGTGATAGAACACTGGACAGTGTTGCTGATAAAAGCAGAAGCTCTAGCACCAGTGGCTGCATCAGCCGCCCAGGGACCTGGGCACAGGTGCAGGCAGCAGCTTCACATGCATGACCTTTCTCCTTATCAGTTTGAATAGCTGCCCGGGTGATATCTATCAGTGTTTTTAGTTGTCCATCATCATCTGTAAGAGATAATTTGCCTTTCCAACATCAACTGATTTATTTTTATTGTCTTTTTTAATAGTAAAAGACTTTAGATCACTTTTTTTTTTTATATTTTAAAAGATGCTTAGATTACATAAATGTTACACAAAAATTTCAGGGATTCCCATGTTCCCTACCTCCCAAACCTCCCATAACATCCCACATAATCATCTTTCATTAGTGTGGCTCATCACCTGCAATGGATATACTCATCCTGGGGCTTTGCCACTAAATATGGACCATAGTTCACATTGTAGACCATACTATATCCCACACAGATCTGCATGTTATATGCTGATGTACAATGGCCTACATCTGTCATAGTAATGTCACTTGGGATATTTCCAAAGTCCTGAGAAAGCACGTGTATTACAATTGCTTTTCCCTTCCCTGCCCCAAAAGCATCCAGTGGCCACTGGCTCCACCTTACTGTTGTAATTTCCTCCATTGCTTGAATCACAATATGTCTACAATAGAATACCATTAAGTCCACTCTAGTCCAAAGCTCTTCCCCCAATCCTGAGGAGTTTGAGATGGTGATGTCATCATGTCACTGTGTAAGAGCTAGGACATTTCTGGGAACCCTAATGATGTTTCCAATTCTCAGTCTCTCAACCAGTGGATTTCAATTATGAAAGATTCTGGCCCCGTGGGGCTCAATGGTAATGCCTGGAGATATAGTCTGGGTAAGTGCTTATCTTCAAACTTTTCTGTTTCAAAATGGAAACCATTTTCTAACTATTTTTGTTACTATGGTACTGTAAAGTACCGAAGAATGTCCAGCATACTGAGCTAAACTAATTTTTACAAAATGGCAGAATACAATGAATTGACAAATCAAAGCAGTTTCTAGCATTACAATTACACAAACCATATATGGTCTCTTAGAATTCTTTAAAAATCCTAATTTCTACTGATATTTCATTTCTTCTTTTATTAAGTTTTTATTTATTAAAGAATGCGTGTGTCTAAAGATTCCCATACACCTTTTGATTATTAACAATTTTCATTGATGTGGTACATTTGTTAAAATATACAAAAGTATATTTTTATAATGATACTATTAACCATAGTCTGTGATTTAACTTAGCTTTCACATTTTCTGTTGTCCAGTTCCATGTATTTTTTGTAGGTTATATTATAGTACCATACATACAACCTAACATTTCCCACTTGAACCGCATTCAGATATAGATTTTAGTGCTGTCAATTATATTCACAATGTGCTAACATCACTACCATCCATTACAAAAATTTCCTATCACCCCAAAGGAAATCTGCATTTTAAGCCTTAACTCCCTGTTCCTTAGTCCCAACCCTTATCTTCTAGGAAACTATGTATTAGATTTTGGCTCTAAGATTTTTCTTATTCTATTTATTTCATATCAGTAATATCATACAATATTTACCTTTTTAGATCTGGCTTATTTCATGCAACATGATTTCCTCAAGGTTCCTCCGTGTTGTCATCCCTACCAGAACTTCATTGCTTTTTCCAGCTGAATAATATTTCATTGTACATACATATCATATTTTCTTTATCCATTCATTGTTTGATGGACACTTGTGAGGCTTCCATCTTTTGGTAATTGTGAATGATGCTGCTATGAATCTCGCTATGCAAGTATCTCTTCCAGTCCCTGCTTCAATTCTTTAGGTCTATATCTAGAAGTGGAATTTCTGTGTCATATAGTAATTATATACTTAGCTTTCTGAGGAACCTCCAATAGCTGTATCATTTTGGATTCCCACCATCAATGAGAGCGTATTCCTATTTCTTCATATTTTATACAAATTGTCTCATTTAAATTTTTATAACTTTTTTTATGTGATTAGTATTATTGTCCTTTAATTACAGATGAGGGAATAAAAGCTTACAGAAGTTAGTTTACTAGCTCAAAGTCACACAGGTGTTGAAGAGGAAGGCACAGGACTTAAACCCAGAGCTATCTAAAGTGAGGCTATTCCCTTCAGCATCACCTATTGACACCAGTGTATCATGATGATAATAATAGTTAAACGCCAAAGGAATCAGGAGTCCTTTTATTTTAAACCCCCTTTCCTTGAACTCTGCTCTCTGAACAAGGAAGATCTGTCTCTGGTGTATGCAGCCTTAAAAGAAAACAAATCAAAGAGCTTCCACTAGCAACCTGTTTTCAATAATGTAACACAACTTCTCCATGTCTTGGTATTTCTAATTTATTTTGTAAACTGATGATAGGGAAATTAGTTTTTCTGGATGATTTAAGTTTACACTCTTTGATTTTTAGTAAATTTGAGCATATTTTAATATTTATAAGTGTTTGGATTTTTTTGTCTGAGTCATTGCTTCACAACCATTGATTGTTAAGTGTATTTTTTATTCTTATTAAAAACAATATTTTAAATGTATACATCATTATATTTTTTAAGGTCCTGTGTGTTGAACAATATATAAATGTTCTCAATACATTCCTTAGTTCTTCAATCTTGGTCATTTTTTATATTTTTGACACCTAGTTTTTAATGGGCATGAGTCTACCAGTTGTGTTATCAGTTTTATTTCTTTGTATTTTTTCACCTTAGTGTATTCTCATTTAGTTAGTTTACACTTTCTTCTAGTAATCTTATGCAATTTTTATCTTTCCTCCAATGTCAATTTACTCTGGTAATTTGTGTTAAACTTGAAATTTAACTTTATTTTGTTGCTAAAATATGACCAATTATACAATCATCATTTATTTAAAAATCCTCCTTAATATTTATTTTGAAACTACTTTATAATATTTCACTCATTATTATACTGGACTTAACTGCAATCATTCTGTATTGATATATCTATTTAGATGTAAGCACATTTCCTTATGTTTTGATAATCTAAATTTATTAACATAAATCATTTAAAATTGTATTAGTCAGCCAAAGGTGTGCTGATGCAAAGTACGAGAACTCTGTTGGCTTTTATAATGGATATTTATTTGGGGTAGAATCTTAGTTACCAGAACTGAAAGAGTCCAACTCAAGGTACTATAAGAGGTTCTTGCTCACTAAAGTCATTTGCCCCATGTTGAAGCAAGATGGCAGATGATGTCTGCAAGGGTTCAGCCTTCTTCCTTCCTCTTAAGGCTCTACAGTCCCAGCTTCTTCCCTGTAGCCTGGCATAAGGCTCATCATTCTCCCTGAGGCTTGTTTCTTTCCTGGTTCAGCTGCTCTGTTCTCTCCACAAGGTCAGCTGCAGGATTTCAGGCTCATCTCTCTTCCCAGGGCCACAGGATCCCAACTGATGAGCTGTCTGTCTTCCTCTCTGTTCTTTTTCTCTGTGTATTTACTTCCTGAGGCTCCAGCATCAGAGACTCAAATTCTCTCCTCTGCTGTGTCATTTCCTCTGTGAGTCACCACCCACATAGGTTACATATACACAATATCCTACTGATCTGTCTGAATCAAAGCCCTAATCATAATTTAATAAAGTAGAAGTGAAATCTCTGAATTTAATACAAACTAATATGCCCAGATGAAAAAACCAGTTTTCAAACACAATCCAATATTTTTGGAATTCTTAAACATTACTAAACTTCTACCAATGTAAGCCTATTTCCCAATGTTTTGATAATCGAAACTTTATTACATAGTTCAATTAGAGTATTGCCAAATATCCTCCCTTTACTCCATATTGTGAAAATTACTCACCAAATTATTATTGATACCAAGCCTTGCCAATCCCATATCCATCCTGGCATTTTTCCTCAGAAGAACACTGAATTTTTGTTGGTGGAGGGTGTCAGTATACTTAGTTCTAAACCACAATCTCACAGCCATCCCAGGAATCCAATGGTTATCATATGTATTAGTTCCTATTTCTTCTGTAACAAGTTAATCCTAGTGGTTCAAAACAATATAAATTTTCGATCTGTCAGTCCTGGAGGTCAAATGGTCAAAATTATTCTCATTTTGCAAAAAATCATATTATATGTAGGACTGTATGATTTTCCAGAGTCTCTAAGGAAGAATCCTTTTCTTATTTCTCCCCCTTGTAGCAGCTGCCCACTTTTAGATCTGGGCCCCTACCATCTTCAAAGCCAGAAAAAATTTGCTCCTTGAGTTTTTCTCACATTTTGACAGTCACATTTCTGCCTTTCTCTTTCACATTTTGGTCCTAGCCCAATAATCCATGATAATTGCCCCAAATAAAAGTCAGCTGATTGGCAACATTAATGCCATCTTATAATTTAGTTCCTTTTTGACATGTAACAATATATTTAAAGTTCCATGAATTACATAGACATCCTTGGAAGGCCATTGTTATGTCTCCCTTATCATGTGCAATATTTAGGCCAAAGAAATGTAATCTCAAGTCTGTTATAGGAGTTAGTAGGAAAGTATGTATAATCCTAATTTAAAAATAGAAAGAAAAAAAAGAGATGAGACTCACAAACATAATGCTGACCAAAAAGTTGGACACATAAGGATACATATTATATCATGCATTATATAAATGTCAAAAAGGGCAGAAATAACCTGTTCTGATTGAATTCTACAGTGTGGTTACCCTGGGGATGGGACATTAACAGGCACAAAGAATCCTCTTGGACCTGGCCATGATCTGCATTTTTTCTGGCTTCTGGTTACAGGGGCTATTTTACTTTTTTAAAAATTCATTGAATTTATGACAGGACATTTTCCAATATATATGTGATGGTTCATTGAAAAGAATTTCTTTTAAAGTCCAGGTGACACTGTCCCAGATTGCCGAGATGCTGTGACAAATAACCAACAATGAGTTGGCTGACAAACTGAAATTTTTTGACTCACAATATTGTGGCTAGAGGAATACCAAAATCATGACACCATCAAGGCAATACTTTCTCCCCAAAGTCTGTAACATTCTGGAACTGGCTGCCAGGGATCCTGGCTCTCCTTGGCTTTTATATCTGCCTCACATAACATGTTGATATATTCTTTTTCTTTTGGGTTCCATTGACTTCTGGCTTCTGGCTCATCCTAGTCATTTTTCTTACCCTTGGTTTCAGTTTCATTGTTATGTCTGAAATTATTCTGCTTATATAACACTCCAGTAATATGAAATAAGACCATCTTCATTTAGGAGGGCCACAAATTAACAAAAATAGCATCTTCATTAGATCCTATTTATAATAGTTATTGTGGATTAAGAATATTTCTTAGTGGTCTACATAATTCAAATTATCTCATCCTTCTATAGTGAGAAATTGTAGAATGTTCTATTGGGGAGCCTTACCCATCACATGCCCATTTTTGTGTTCCTGGATTTACTGTAAATTAATCCATCCTTCCCTCCACACTGCTTCCCACAAGGCTTTCCAGGATCCTCTGGATCATCAATAATGCATAGGTGAAGCAAGAAATCTCCTGGTTTGTTAGTCAAGAAGTCATACATAAGGTCCCTGGGCTCACTGTGGAATCTGGAAGGAAAAGGGCTAATTTTTCTTAGCCTAGGAATGATGAGCTGGAGGTGAGGGAAATGGAGGTATTATTTATACTTGAATGAGCCATGACCTTCTGAAATAGAATTTCCATAGCTTTATATAAGTATATAGTTTGACTCTCACCTTCTTCATCAAGACATTAATTCACCTGCTGTGCATGGAAGTGGAAGTCTTGGGTTTTAAAGGGTCCCTATAATATTTTGCTAAATTGTTTAGAGGTGTGGTAGATAGTTTGCAGAGATGAACACAGCTTTGAAACTTTCTCCAAATCTATCTATTTTTCATAGAACTGTGTAGCTACTCCTGTCAGAAAGTGAAGATTTTAATGGACTTTGGATTTGGAGCTTGATTTTACTGTCTTATTTATTTTGACCAAGAGAATTTATTGGAAGTGACAGCTTTCCTCAAGAGACCTTGGGGTGTTTTTGCTTCCCTTTCACGAACTGTGAGCCTGCCATTTCAACAGTACCAGACTACCTGCTAGAAGATGGTGGTACACATGCAGCAGATAGTGGTTGTCTCAGTAAAGGCCACCCTAACCCAGCCTCTATCCAGAAAAATCACAAGTATGAATGTGGGTCCAGTTAGAATCAGCAGAACCTTTCCTGTTGACACAGCTGAATACAGCCCATAAGGAATGATATCAAAAGCAACACAAATCCAAACTATACATGGCTGCAGTCATATATTATTATCTTAAATCCTTTATTTTGGAATGACCTATTATGCAGCAATAGTTAATTGATATCAATGTGAACAGAATAATCAGGTGCTTATTTTTTAGGATTCCTTCAGATATTTGAAGACAGCATTTATGATCACACTATTATTCCAGGTGATTTCAGACAAGTGTATGAAAAAAATGACTAGTTTTGAGATTCCATTCAGGTAAAGCAGTGGATGTTGAATGGACATACATATTTGTTCAGGAATACCTTCTGTGCTGACTCAGAACACTCCATTCCCAGGGTAATACATGGGCTGAATTTCAGTCTCTTGTGTAAGTCAGCCTAATATCATGAGTCTTGAATGGAGGTTTGAACATTAAGACTATAAAAAGTGAAAGATAAAGTCAACCCATAGGTTGTACACTAATGAAACCTTCAATGTTTATGAAGGAATTTAGAGAAAAAGCAGATATTTTGTTTGGAGGAATGGACAGAGACATTTATTTTCCACTAAAATAATACAGAATATGCAACCCAGTCCTGCACCCAAATACATAAAACATCTTGCACGTGGAAACCATGTAAAACAATTCTTTTCCTTAATAATAAAATGCTAGAATTAAAATTTTTATTCAATGTATTTAAGGTCATATCTGACTATAAAGTAGGCTCTCATTCAAGATATTTCAAAAAATATTAATTTTGCATAGAATCATAATTTCTGAGGTTTTGAGTCCTGCAATCACATCATTTTGCCAATTCCTGGAAAAATGCATTTTATGACTTTCCACTAAATAATATTTTCAGAGTTTCTTTATGTCTTTATTCCTCAAAATGTACATGAAAGTTTTCAACATGTGTGTGAACACAGCGTACATCACCGAGGCTGGTGCACTGATCTGTGCATTATGCATAGCAAAAGAACAAATGTACACTCCTAAAGTCATACCATAAAATAAAGCGATATCTGTGAGGTGAGACACACAGGTGGAAAATTCTTCATATTTCCCCAGAGCTGATGAGGTTACATGTATAGAGGAAACAATCTTAGAAAATGAGTAAATGATGCCAATGAACAGCCCATCCCACAACAGCACCCCTGCAAAATATATCACTATGTCATTGAGGAAGTTGTCAAAACAAGCAAGTTGGACAATCTGATTATAGTCACAGAAATGTGGGTGATATGCAAGTGTGTACAAAAGGACAGTTCCAACACTAGTGAGCTTTCTACAAAAGCACAGGGGACACTTATAATCCTGTACCCCAATACTTGCAGGATACAGAGTTGGGGTTCATGATGATCAGGAAGTACAGGGGATGACAGAAGGCCATGAAGTAATCATAGGGCATTGGGCAAGGAGGGAGATCTCCAACACTAAAAAGAGTAAGTGAAAGTATATCTGGGTGACAGCTTCCATAGGTTATGACTCTGATCTGCATCTGGATGTTCACTGACACCTTTGGGACAGTGATGGAGGATAAACAGATGTCTATAAAAGATGAGTAGGTAAGGTAAAATTATATTGGATCATGGAGGTGGGATTCAGTGATGGAACCAAGGTTGATGAGCAAGTTCCCAAAGATGGTGACCAGTACATGGACAGCAAAGAGATGGTACTACAGTTCTGATTCCTGTGGATATCCCAGGAGAATAAATTTTAGAATTGTGTTTGATTTCCTGATTCCAAGTGGTTGGTGTGACTATCTGGAAGTAAAGAATATGATTAATTATAAAACAAGCATTACTCATCTACCTAAAATTTTCCCTTTTCCAGATATGAAATTCATTTCTCAAATTTGTTCATGAATCTGGTCCCCTTCAGGTGATCCTTTGAGCAATCTCCAATTAGGATTCCTGTCCCACTTTCAGAAAATTCTCAAAACAGTCGTGTATTCTATGGAACTGAATAGAAATTCATTCTCTTAGGAGAATACATATTATGTTTTCACTTTTTGTCAGTCACTGTATAGCAAAATGTTTAAGGTATGAAAAAAAGTGTCTGTATTCTGTTGAAGAAGAAATAATATAAGCAATAAACATATAATCATAGCATTCCATATTATTACAAGTGCTGGAATGAAAAGAAAACAAGTAAAAAAAAAAAAAAGAAAATGATAAGGCCATGTTATTTATCCCACTGTGTTCTGGCAATACCAACATACAAGGTGATCTCTGAACAGTGACTTCATATAAGAGAAAGCATGAACCACTAGGATATCTAGGGAAATTTGTGCTTTTCAGAGGGAATGCCTCAGGCAAAGGCCCTAATGAAAGGCAGGTTTAGGATGCTCAATGCCAACAAGGAAGCCAATGTGGCAGTGGAATGAGTAAAAAGAGAGAGATGACAGATGGAATCTGAGAAGTTTAAAGAACCAGGTGGCCTCACTGCTGCTGAAACTTCAAAACACAGGGAGTTTCTACTACACATGACATAACTCTTGCATATTATTAATTTTGTTGCAAATGTTTCCCCCCAAATTAAAAGGAGTCACTTCTATTTCCATTGTTAAGTTTGCATCCAAAGTTTGTGTTTTATGAGACAAATATAGGAAATTATGAGTTCAGATATCCCTACTTTGTGGATGGCTCTATTACTCATCTGGATGATTACTCAGAGAGGACGTTCTCCAGGTGGAAGTCTAAGTTCTTTACTGGGTATTTATTATACTAACTGGACTTCCATTCCTATTACCTAATTGTTAAAAATGACCCCCTGAAATGCTGAATTCAATGGAATCTTACTTTTTTAAAATATAATAAATATAAAACCCATTAATTAATTAAGCATGCAAGGAGAACTCTCACATCTGGGCTAGACAGAATTAGAACTCAGATAACCTCATATAAAAACTCTCAGCTGCCCTTCAACCTGACTCCATCCTGCCATATCTACTTGGCTCGCC
>JAQZBX010102220.1:0-11181 GCA_029593785.1 Cabassous unicinctus | reverse complement strand
AGGAGAGAGAGGCTTGGAGGAGAGTATAGAAGAAAGAATAGCAGAAAGGATAACCAAAAGAGTAAAAAGAGAGACAAAAACAAGATGACATAAGAAAACCAAAGAATAAAATGGAGGAAGTAAATAGTGCATTTACAGTAATATCATTGAATGTGAATGGATTAAACTCCCCAATCAAAAGATACAGGCTGATAGAATGGATAAAAAAACGTGAGCCATCCATATGCTGCTTACAAGAAACTCACCTCAGACCCAGGGATACAAACCGGCTGAAAGTGAAAGGTTGAAAAAAGATACTCCACGCGAATAGTAACCAGAAAAGAGCAGGGGTAGCTATACTAATATCAGACAAAACAGACTTTAAATGCAAAAAAGTTATAAGAAATACAGAAGGCCATTACATATTAATAAAAGGGATGATCCATCAGGAAGATATAACAGTCATAAATACCTATGCACCTAACCAGGGTGCCCCAAAATATATGAGACAAACTCTGGCAAAACAGAAGGGAGAAATAGACATTTCTACAATAATTGTTGGAGACTTCAACACCCCACTGACATCATTAGATAGAACAACTAGACAGAAGATCAACAAAGAAACAGAGAATTTGAACAATATGATAAACAAGTTAGACCTAACAGACATATACAGAACACTGCATCCAAACTCAGCCGGTTATACATTCTTCTCAAGTGCCCATGGATCTTTCTCCAGGATAGACCACATGTTAGGTCACAATTCAGCTCTCAATAAATATAAAAAGATTGAAATTATACAAAGCACCTTCTCAGATCATAATGGAATGAAACTAGAAATCAATAATAGATAGGAAAAAAGTAAATTCGCAAATGTGTGGAGACTGAACAACACATTCCTAAATAACCGGTGGGTCAAAGAAGAAAATTGCAAGTGAAATCAGTAAATATATTGATACAAATGAAAATGAGAACACAACATATCAAAACTTATGGGATACAGTGAAGACAGTCTTGAGAGGGAAATTTATAGCCCTAAATGCCTATATTAAAAAACAAGAAAGAGCTAAACTCAAAGATTTAACAGAACAACTAGAGAAACTAGAAAAAGAACAGCAAACCAATCCCAAAGCAAGCAGAAGGAAAGAAATAATAAATATCAGAGCAGAAATAAATGAAAATGGGAACAGAAAAACAATAGAGAAAATCAACAAAACCAAAAGCTGGTTCTTTGAGAAGATCTATAAAATTGACAAACTCCTCGCTAGACTAACAAAGAAAAAAAGAGATAAGATGCAAATAAACACAATCAGAAATGAAGGGGGGGGGGAGTTACAAATGACCTCACAGAAATAAAAAGAATCATAAGAGGGTATTATGAGAAACTATATGGCAACAAACTGGACAACCTAGATGAAATGGACAATTTTCTAGAACGCACAACCAACCTACACTGATGCTACGAGAAATACAAGAAATTAATAAACCAATCACATTTAAGGAGATTGAATCTGTCATCAAAAATCTCCCAGCAAAGAAAAGTCCAGGGCCAGATGGCTTCACAGGTGAATTCTATCGAGCATTTCGAAAAGAATTAACACCAATCCTGTTTAAACTCTTCCAAAAAATTGAAGAGGAGGGAAAATTACCCAACACATTTTATGAAGCCAACATCACCCTAATACCAAAGCCAGATAAAGATTCTACAAGGAAAGAAAATTATAGACCAATCTCTCTAATGAACATAGATGCAAAAATTCTCAGCAAAATACTTGCATATCAAATCCAACAGCATATCAAAAGACTTACACATCATGACCAAGTGGGATTTATTCCTGGTATGCAAGGCTGGTTCAACATATGAAAATCAGTCAATGTAATACAACATAGTAACAAATTGAATGAAAAAAACCACATGATCATCTCAATCGATGCAGAAAAGGCATTCAACAAAATCCAGCATCCTTTTTGATAAAAACACTTCAAAAGATAGGAAGAGAAGGGAAATTCCTCAATATGATAAAAGGCATGTATGAAAAACCCACAGCAATCCTCATACTCAATGGGGAAAGGTTGAAAGATTTCCCTCTAAGATTGGGAACAAGACAAGGATGCCCACTGTCACCATTGTTATTCAACATTGTGCTAGAAGTTCTAGCTAGGGCAATTAGACAAGAAAAACAAATTAAAGGCATCCAAATAGGAAAAAAGGAAGTAAAACTCTCACTGTTTGCGGATGACATGATCCTGTACTTAGAAAATCTTGAAGTATCCACGACAAAGCTACTTGAATTAATAAACGAGTTCAGCAAAGTGGCAGGATACAAGATCAACATGCAAAAATCAGTAATGGTTTTGTACACTAGTACTGAACAACCTGAGGAGGAAATCAGGAGGAAAATTCCATTTGCAATAGCAACAAAAAGACTCAAATACCTAGGAGTTACTTTAACCAAAGAAGTACAGGACCTATATGCAGAAAACTACAAAACAATGCTAAAAGAAATTTAAAAAGACCTAAACAAATGGAAAGACATTCCGTGTTCATGGATTGGAAGAATAAATATTGTGAAGATGTAAATCTTGCCCGAACTGATTTATAGATTTAATGCAATACCAATCAAAATCCCAACAGCTTACTTTGAAGAATTAGAGAAGGCAATTACCAAATTCATCTGGAAGGGTAAGTGTACCCAAATAGCCAAAAGCATTCTGAAAAAAGAAGAGCAACATGGGAGGAATTTCATTGCCTGACACTGAAACATATTACAAAGCTACAGTGGTCAAAACAGCATGGTACTGGCATAAAGAGAGACACATCGATCAGTGGAATAGAATTGAGAACCCAGAAATATACCCTCACCTATACAGTCAACTGGTTTTTGACAAACCTACCAAGCCCACGCTAATGGGAAAAAAACAGTCTGTTCAACAGATGGTGTTGGGAGAACTGGATATCTATTATCAAAAGAATGAAAGAGGACCCCTGTCTCACCCCCTATACAAGAATCAACTCAAAATGGATCAAAGATCTACATATAAAAGCCAGGACCATAAAGCTACTAGAAGAAAATGTAGGGAAACATCTTCAAGACCTTGTAGTAGGTGGTAGTTTCTTGGACCTTACAGCCAAAGCACATGCAACAAAAGAAAAAATAGATAAATGGGACCTCCTCAAAATTAAACACTTCTGCACCTCACAGGACTTTGTCAGAAGGGTGAAAAGGCAGCCAACTCAATGGGAAAAAATATTTGGAAATCACATATCTGATAAGGGTTTAATATCCAGGATATATAAAGAGATGTTACAACTCAACAATAAAAAGACAAACGACCCAATTAAAAAATGGGCAAAAGACTTGATAGACATTTCTCCAAAGAAGAAATACAAATGGCAAAAAAACACATGAAGAAATGCTCAACATCACTCATGATTAGGGAATGCAAATCAAAACTACAATGAGATATCATTTCACACCTATCAGAATGGTCACTATTAAAAAGACAGAGAACTACAAGTGTTGGCGAGGATGTGGAGAGACAGGAACACTTCTTCACTGTTGGTGGGATTGCAAAATGGTACAACCACTATGGAGGACTGTTTGGCAGTTCCTAAAGAAGTTGAATATAGACTTGCCACATGACCCGGCAATACCACTACTGGGTATATACCCAGAAGAAAGGAGAACAGTGACACGAACAGACATCTGCACACCGATGTTCATAGTAACATTATTCACCATTGCCAAAAGTTGGAAACAACCCAGGTGTCCATCAACAGATGAATGGATAAACAAACTGTGGTCTATTCACACGATGGAATATTATGCAACTGTAAGAAGAAATGAAGTCATAAAGCATATGACAACATGGATGAACCTGGAGGACATTATGTTGAGCAAAGTAAGCCAGACACAAAAGGACAAATACGGTATGAATGTGTTACTATGAACCAAATATATTGTGTAACATATTGTTTGATTCAAAAAAAAATTTATTATGCATCCATTACATTTAATTGAGAAATGTATGTTTATTCATCTATGTTTACTTTTTAGTTTTTAATTGTTTATATTTTCAATTATTAAATGTACAAAATAAAGTTAAAAAAAATATTATGTACCTGTGTTACTTTGATTTAAAAAATAAAAATTATTGAGTAGTTGAAGGAACCTGAAGTAAAAAATTAATAGTTCTAGCCTCAGCTTCCTTATTGGTAAAATGAGAATAGTATTATTTTAATATTTTTGTGATTGCTAATAAGCTAGTATATGAAAGCACACTTTGTAAACTGTAAAGCTACATCCAAGGGCTATAAAAATGTGAATGGGAGAACCATGTTACTCTTTTTATTCATACCTAATACAGGTAGGAGCTACTGAGTTCTAATCCAATGCATGGCATATGTCACACTCTATACACACACCACATCCACAGCTTGTATCTGGGCTGTTTTGGTTCATTATAATTGTTGTGAACAAGCAGTTATACTATTAGCCATCTACCCATTACAATTTTAAAAGCACTACAGTATGAGAAGCACCTGACGCTAAGCCAGCCTGAGCATGATCTCCTCTCTTTTCAGAGCCTCGGCTGGAGCTTCCAGGTCTCACAGTCTTGCAGTCATTATTACGAACATTATGAACGGGCTGATCAGACCCAAGCCGGACACTGGAGCCAGTTAATACAGAGCTGAAAAGTCTAGTTGACATCATAATCACACCAGAACCACCATCTAAAAGGGGCATGGATAACTTGGAGGGTTCGGAGAAAAAAGACTAAGCAGTGTATTTTAAGACGTGTTCCACAAAACCCTCTACCAGTCCTGCTTCTCTAAAGGAGAATTCCATGATCAAACATATTTTGGAAACACTGCAGAGTTGTGCTGGGGGTGCTGGGGGAGTAGCCTGAAAAGAGACGAGTTTTAGTTTGTCTAACACAGTATTTACCAAACATATCTGACCATGGAACCCTATTTTATATTTAACATTTATTTTAATCCAATTGTGGGAACACACTTTGGGAAATTCTGACTTAAAAGAGCTGGAGCGGAGCGGGTGTGGCTGAAGTGGAGCGGGTGTGGCTGAAGTGGTTGAGCACCTGCTTCGCACGTCTGAGGTCCTGGGCTCAATCTCTGGTGTCTCCTAAAAAAAAATATTCTGATGCCCCTCTCTACCTTGAGCACGCCCCACACTCATGTCTCAGTACATACTTCCCTTTGTTAAACTCTTTTCTAACTTTCTCATTAAAAAAAAAAAAAATGCTGGAAATTCACATCTAAGAGGCACTATTTAACTGGAAGTATTTAACTTAAAAGGAGAAAATGAAAGAGAGAAGAAAGGGGCTTCAAATTTGCAAAGAATTATTTTCTAATGATTGGAAATTCTTACATCACTTGAGGAGCGAACATGAGGAAATGGGGACTCAGAAGAGACTTAGGTTAGACCAAGAGAAGAACTATGTAAGATCTCATTTTGTTACAAAAGTGAGTGGGCTGCTTTAAAGGAGTGAAAAAAAAACTAAAAAAAAAAGAAATCCTTAAAAAAAAAAAAAGAAATGTGGTAGTTGTAGCTAATTAGCCAAGGAAGTCTTCTTCTCAACTACCATGGTATAGAGTTGTTGCTGGGAAATGTCCTTCTTGGCTAATTAGCCCCCTCTGCCACAGGGACTTGGAGATAACCATGTTGACGATGGCAGAAGCACAATATAAATGCAGTCTGGATCCCTAACTCACTACTTGGAGGAAAGCTACCTGACTGGGTACAAGAACATTGCATGGCTGAGAAATAAACTTCTACTGTGTTGAGGCACTGAAATTTGGGAGTTGTCTGTTCTAGTAGCGAATATCAGTTACCCCATTTGGCAAATATGGCAAAATGGTTGTGATAAATCTGAGTGGTGGGTACAAAGGTATTTATTATATTCTCTTCTCTTTGCTGCATGATTAAACTAGTTCATAGTAAATAAGAAACCAAGGTGCTCGACATCTTTAAGCATGTTGAGAAGCCCACTGTAGGACAGTTTGAGAGGAGGGAGGAAATGGGAAGGGGCATGTGTACACAGGAGCTTCAACTGCATTTTAATGCTCTATTTCTTTAAAAAGAAGTTGTTCTGAGACGGCTCAGGCAGATCCCCAACGAGGGCTACGTGATCTATGAAACAATTAAAAATCTTATTGTTTTATCAATTGGCCTTCATCCCAGAGAGGATAATGTTTCACGAAAGGAATGGGGAATGTGCCCGCTGCTGGGGAGGTGCTGGACTTGCGTGGCAAGGAACGCCTCCCAGGCAAGCAGGAGCGGTGTCTGCGCTAAGCTCTGCGTGGGGAAGCGCTCTGGGGGAGGTAGCATATCCACATTGTCCTTGAAATCTTTTATTGTATCCTCTGAAGATGAGTAACTAGGGAAGGAATTTACTGGTTTTCCTTCCTTTGGCAAACACTGACATTTCAAAGCATGATAGTGGAAAAGTATTGTTTTTGAGACAGCTGTCTTTTAGGAAACTTTTAAGTGATCTACCTACATGGTCAAAGTATTAACACTGACTGGGTTACTTATGATCTGATTGATCTAACTCTGCGGGTACCAGAGCCAAAGCTTTAACAAGACATAAAATAGGGGTTCTTTAATTGTTACTAAGCACCTTCAAGAAGAGCTTCACCCCAGAATGCCGTATTTACTCAGAGCCTGGATCTATAAAATGTTAAGGACAGTATAAACTTCTCAGATGTTCCTGTGTGCCTTCCGTGGCCTGGGCAAGTGGACTGACTGTGAGGTGAGCGCAGGGGCCCCGTCTTTTCCCGGAAGATCATCGACTCCTTTGTATCAGTTCCTCTGGACTCACTGCGGGTGCTGGGATGGTGCTCCCAGTTTACCTTCCTTCCAATGATTTCTCATTTTACATCGACACCAGTGACATACCCAAGAAAGTTAAATCTGAAACTCTCAGAGCTAAAACTACTTAATGACTGCCTGCCACGTCTGGCTTCAAAGGCTGCTTCTTCTCAAATGCTAACTGAGCACCCATGTGTTCAAGGCCACAAGCGTGGCCAGGTGCATAGAGCTAAAGCGGACGGTATAGTAGGGACAAGGTGACCTAAATCTGCCAAGAAAGAGGTACCAATCTGTATGGCAAGAATTCAGGGGCACATTTTTCAGCCAGAGGGGAAATCAGGGATGTTACCCTGGAGGAAGTGGCATTTGAACTGAACCTTAGAGTAATAATGCACCTCCTCAGGAGAGGTCGAGTTTTTGTGAATCAGCAAAGCACTTGCCATGGGCTGGGATTAATCCACATTTTATGCCCCACTCATGTTATCTTTTGTTTTTAATGGAATAGTTCAAGCATACAGAAGCATATAAAGAAAAATATAAACAATGTTTTTGTGCCTAGTAACCTGTTTTGTCAAATCATGATATTGTGTATGGCATTTGCTTCAGTTCTTAAGAGCACACAGAAGCTTCCTATGTATCCTTCATTTCATATTCCTCTCTTTCTCTCCAGCAGTAACCTGTCTCTTGAAAATGGCCCTCGTGTTTCTATTTGGAACTTGTATTCTCTACTAATTTTTCCCTCCATGGCAGATGCTGCTAATTGACTGTTTGTTCTATCCCATGAACCACAGAAGAGTTCTCCACTCAGGACTCCAATTGAGTAAGGTTGGCTTGAAAGAAAATCTGCAGGCCTTGTTTCTAACTCCAGCCCTTTCCAGAAGACTTGGTACCCAGGAGGCTGAGGAAAGAAAGAACTGGGTGTGATTTACCCTTTGGCTCCTCCAGTTGTCCAGAAACTGATCTGGGCCTGAAGTTGGCATTTCAGAAATTATACCTCTGAGGACACAAAGGAAGCACTAGACCAACAGTCAAAAATCCTAATAGCTGCTCTAGCTCCTAGCAACATGACCACAAGCACGACCCTTAGCCTCGCTGAGCCCATGTATTTACTTGCAAAACAAGGACACTATCCCTGAGCTGCAGGCCTAGTGGGGCTGAGTTTGGGTGTTATCTGTATGCCTCCTTGGTACCTTCAACTTACTTCTGTTAGAGCATCTCACAAGTGTGTAATAATTATTGACTTACTTGCCTTCTCCATGGAATGTGAACTTCCTGAGAGCAGGGACCATGTAGTTGGTGCACAATAAATACTGGATAAATTAGACTGATCAAACATAAATATATTTTATGAGCTAACATCTATACACATATAAATATATATATTACCATAAATGTCATTGGCCATCACTACCATCCCAGTTGAGCATTAATATTTTTATCCCTGGATGTAGAAACACTTCTGCTATGGTGACTGAGCCCTCAGCCTCAGGGTCCAAACACAGGCACTGCCATTTACTTGATACAGCAAATTAATTAACCTCTTTGTTTCTTACTTTCTCATCTGTAAATTAGTCCAAATGAAAACAAGCTAGAGAAGGGCAAGGATTCAGGTGTGTTTTATTCACTAACGTTGCAGCGTACCTTGAATAGGGTGGGCCCTGTAGCAGGAACTCAACCTAGTTACTGAACGAATGACTACAAGGACCTACCTTCTAGGGTTATCGTAGGGATGGTATGACTTAATGTGTGCAGAAAGTGCTCAGCATGGCACCTGGAGCAGAACACCCTTTAAATTTTTTAAAAACTGATTTTGATTAGAATTTCATGGCTCTGAGGGAATGCCGTCATATCATTCAGTCTTGATTTTGGGCTCATAGTCCCCAGATTCCCCTGCATTGAAGGGTGCCATGAGCTTGACTCTTCCCACAGCTTAATGACTGATCTCAGAGCTACTGAAGGGACTTCTCTGGTCCTCCTGGCTTTGTGTGGTGCAGTTCCTGGGGGAAAGAGCTAAAAAGACAGACCACAAGGCAGTGGGTGTCTGCCCTTGTACTCCTTCACCTTCATTCCCATTCTAGAAAGGTTCCTGGACATACAAGTGTCCAGAAAAATCTATCAACTGCCTGAGAAATGCTAACAGCTCTGAGGAATTCCATGAGTAGAATGTTCAGACATCTTGGTCTCGTGTCAGGGGAGCAAATGTCAAGCATGTTCCAGATTGGGGTGAAAAATAGGCAAAATGCTACTATGTGAGAGAATTCCACAAGCATATTGGAAGCATACGATGGTATTAATTTAGTCGTGTGGTTACCCAAAGCCCTTTGGCCTTGCCATGTTGAGAATACCCACTTCAGTCCACTGATCTTTTAAAAGAGCATTTGTAGTTTTTACAAAATTTCATTGTAAAACTTTGGAAAATACCAGAAGAATGATTAAGAATCACAAAAATTTCACCCCCCCAACCGAGATGACCATTGTTAACATTTTGGTAACTCTTCTTCAGTATTTTATAATTTATATAATACTTTTAAAAAACCAAACTTGTGACCATAGTGTTAAAAATCGAGTATAGTACTTTTTCCTACTTAGATTGTGTACATTTTACAACATTATTAAATAGACTTCAAAAATTTTTAGTTTTAGTCTGTTGTGAAATAAGGCATGCATACAAAAGAGACCACACATCATATAAGTACATTTATCTCTCTTTTTTTGTTTGTTTTTTTCTTTTGTAAGTACATTTAAAATTAAGAATAAAGAAAATAATCACCCTGGATAGTATTTAAACACATATATGTACCATAATTTGACCTTTCTCCTGTAAAGTATTTATTTATTTATTTATTTATTTATTTTTTAAAGATTTATTTATTTATTTACTTGTCCCCCCCTTGCTGCTTGTGCTTGCTGTGTCCATTCGCTGCGTGTCCTCTCTGTGTCTGCTTATCTTCCCCTTGCTGTGAGGTCCCGCTGCATCAGCCCCTCGCGCCGCGTGGGCCGGCCCGCCCTCACAAGGAGGCCCCGGATGGTAAACGGGGGCTCCATCGGTTGAGCCACACCCGCTTCCTGTTGTGAGGGCTTGCTGCATCAGCCCACTAGGCTGCGCGGGCCGGCCGGCCTGCCCTCACAAGGAGGCCCTGGGAAGCGAACCCGGGGCCTCCCATATGGTAAACGGGGGCTCTATCGACTGAGCCACTCCCGCTTCCCATCTGTAAAGTATTTAGAATCTTTGTGAAAAATCTCTGATTATATCTTTAGGATGAGTTTTTGGAAGTGAACATACAGAGGCAAAGGATATGTAACCACTTTTTAAAAGTCAAACTCTCTATTTTTATATAATTGTAGATTCACATGCAGTAGCAAAAAATGAAACCGAGAGAACCTTTCACCCAGTTACCCTCAATGGTAACATCTGAAAAACTATAGTACAATATCACGACAGGATATTGACAGGTACAGTCAAGTACAGACTGTTTCCATCACGGGGATCATTCCTATTGATCTTTTATAGGGACAACCACTTCCTTCCTGCCCCAACCCTCTCCTTAGGCCCTGATGACCACTAATGTGTTCTCCACTTTTATAACTTTGTCATTTCAAGAATGTTATATAAATGAAGCCCTATAGTATATAACTTTTTGGGATTGGCTTTATTTACTCAGCATAATTCTTTGGAGTTTCATCCAGTTGTTGCATGTATCAAAGTTCCTTCCTTTTTATTGCTGAGGAATATTCCATTATCTGGTTGTACCACAGTTCGTTTAACTAGTCACCCATTGCAAGGACATCTAGGTGGTTTCAAGGTTTTGACTCTTACAAATAAAGCTGCTATAAACATTCATTTATAGGGAAGCGGATGTGGCTCAAGCAGTTGGGTGCCTGCCTATCACACGGAAGGTCCCAGGTTCCCCGTGCCTAAGGAAGAGGAGCAAGACAGCGAGCTGACACGACGGGCTGGCGTGGCAAGCTGACATAACAAAATGACGACCCCACAAGATGATGAAGCAACAAGAAGATGAAGCAACAAGATGACAACACAACAAGATGACGACACAACAAGATGACGAACAGACACAGAGCAGACAGCGAGCACACACACACACACAAAACAAGGGAGGAAAAATAAATAAATAATTAAAAAAAACAAAAACATTCATTTACAGGTGTTTTGTTTTTTTTTTATGTGGAAACATAAACCTTCATTTCTCTTGGAAAAATACTCAGGAGTACAATTGCTGGGTCATATGGTAGTTGTATGCTTAGTTTTTAAAGTAATTGCTAAACTGTTTTCCAGAGTGGCTGTACTATTTTACATTCCCACTAGCAATGTATGAGTGGATCCAATTTCTCCCTTGGTATTTGGTATTGT
>JAQZBX010102219.1:0-11179 GCA_029593785.1 Cabassous unicinctus | reverse complement strand
TGGTACATTTTTCTTTTTCTGGTTCCAGGCATTTGAGGAAATATCTATCCAATCACCACCTGACCACTAAAGTAATGGATCAGTGACTTCTGAAATCAGTAATCAGTATTCAAAACCATGTGGTACTGGCTTTTGGATAGACATATAGATTAAAAGAATATATCTGGGAGTCCAGAAATAGCCCAGATATTCTCATTGCTTAAATGGGATCAACGAATGTTTAAAAATATGATTTACCATGTCAAGAATATATGATCTAAAAGATTTGGGTTTTGCTGTATTTACATGCTGTATTAGTTTTCTAGGGCAGCCAAAACAAATTATCACACATTTGTTGACTTGAAACAATTGAAATTTATTCTTTCACAGTTCTGGATGCCAAAGTCTGAAATAAGGTGCCAGCAGGGCTGTACTGTCTCCAAGGAATCTAGGGATGAATCTTTTTTGCTTCTTCTGCCTTCTTCTTGCTTCTGATGGTTCTTGATTTGTGGCAGCATAACTCCTGTCTCTGCTTCCATCTCTTCATGGCCTAATTCCCTGTGTGTCTCTGAGAGTCCTTTACTGTTTGTCATAATGATCTACTGTGATCTGATCTGAACCTTTAATTACATCTGCAAAGACCTTATTTTATAAAAAGGTCATCATCTGATTTTCTGATGGAGATGATATTTTGGGTGGTACTCTATTCATTCCACTACACTTCTTTTATTTCACATGTGGTTCACAGGAATTCGAAAGTGAGAAGACAATTGTGAACCATCACCCATACGGGCGTAACTTATGATGATAAGGTAGAAGTGTGTAGTTGGGCATTAAAGGGATATGACAGGAGGGTAGTGATACTATTGGATTCAGCAGTTCAGGTTGGAAAGTTATTTTATTAAATATAGAAATGAATAGGAATTAAATGATCATGTAACTGGTCTATTATAATAGATTTAAAAATCTGGCTGAATGAGTTGAATAAAATAATTTGCATCGTCATCTCTATTGCTAACATTTAATAATCCTGGACATAATAAATCAGATTCCTTCAGAAATAAATAAATCATCAACAAACTTCTATTGAGTGATTAGTTAACTTCCTGATAGTCTCCTTTACATCTTTGTTCCTGAGGCTGTAGATCAAAGAGTTAAGCATGCGAATCACCACTGTATAAAATAAAGAACCTACTTGAAAATGAGCCCTGAGTTTTTGAAATTGGTTACACAATACAGTAGCAGGAAAGTCCCATGGAAAATGGTGATGGCTGACAGGTAGGATGCACAGGGAGAAAGCTTTCTGGCACCCACCAGCAGAAGACATTCTTATGACAGTGACAAAAATGAAAATATAAGAAGTGAGGATGGTTACAAGACTACTAACTTCATCAAATATGGCAATGACAAAACAAAGCATTTGATTGATGTAGGGTTCAGAGCAGGAAACAGAGACAATGACTGAATGCTCACAGACAAAATTGTTTATGATGTTAGACCCACAGAAAGATAATCCTAGGAGAAAATAGGTGAGTATCAGGGAAGAGACTGTGCCCCATGTGTAGTGTGCAGCTACTAAGGCTGCACAGAGCTTTTGGGACATGACGACTGTGTAGAGCAGAAGATAACAGACTGCCACAAATCGGTCATAGGCCATCACTGCCAACATGAAAGTTTCTGTCACTGCAAATATACAAGCCAAGAAGAACTGCCTGATGCACTCAGTGAAGGAGATGGTTCTGTCTCCCCAACCAAGTTCTCCAAGAGTTTGGGTGTAACTATAGTGGAATAACAGAAATCCACAAAGGACAACTGGCTGAGAAAAAAGTACAAGGGGGAGTGGATTTTGGGATTGATCTTGATCATCATGATCATACCCAAGTTCCCCACCACAGTGATTGCATAGATTGTGAGGAATACCAGGAAGAGGCGCACTTGGAGGTCGGTGTTCACTGAGAAGCCCAAGAGGATGAATGTGCTCCAGCACTCTGATTTCCTTCAGTTAATATCATGATTGTTCTTGGAGAAAATATGTTATAATAGCAATAAAAATAATAGAAACATTAATGATGCTTAAACACTTAAGTAAGATATTTACCATGCGTCAGACATTGTGCTAAAGCAGTAAAATATATTACTTAATTTAGGTCTCTGTAAACTTCATGAACTATAACACAAGTACCCATGTATCACCTAAGGAAACTGAAATATGTATAAGTTAAGGAACTTATCTGATGTTGTGCAGCTAGTGAGTGGTGAGGTAGATTTTGAAGCCAATAAGGTTATCCTAAGAAGCAGACCTCGAATTAAGAAGCTTAAGGGAAGAAGTTTTCTACAGTGTTGTAGAAAATGTGGTTTTAACAGTGTTATTCTGGAGTTTGATAGTCTTTAAGCCTTAATATAACAATGAATGCCAATTGAGTGCTAAAAAGCAGTATGGAAAGATCTGGTAAAACTTTAGAGGAAATAAAACTGATACAGTTATGATGTTCAGAGGAAGAATCAATGGAGGTAAACTTTCCCTGGGAAGGCAACCTTTTAAAGACCTCACAGGAATTTGTGAGTTTTGAAAAATATGTAGGATGTTGAAGGAAATAAGGCCTTATATATCTTCAAGCTTTTCATTGATTCTTTCTGATGCTTCAATAATTGTCTTACTGTTGAAAAATAATGTAGTATCATGGTAATCGGATGAAGTTTCATTTTATGATATGTGGCTTATTTTTACTCATATGTTTTCATCCCACTCTAGTGCCTTCTTAGAGTCACCCAATGTTCTCAGCTCACCAAGAACCCTTGATCATTATCTTTTAAATGTCTATTGTTATCTTTTAATTTGGCAACATTACTAGCCATATTGTAGCATTAAGCAACTATCCTATTATATGAGAGTATAATCTCTGAACTGGAAAATAACTGAAAATGCTTTTTGCCCTAGCATTCCATATTCTTGAGAGCAAGTTAGCCAATGTTTGTAGAATGGTACCTGGATGCAGCCTCTTTAGGTATTGTAAAGGGGTATTGATTAAAGCTGCATACATGATTATCTTGTTATGAGTCATTCAATCTTTGTTATATTTGTATATGTTATTTATTTTGAAAGCAAAAAGATCACATATTTACAAGCAGTTTATAACCATAATAGTCTACATTTGAACAATTATAATTATTAAAAAATTGAACCATTAAGAAGTATGTAGCTGAAAATTTCAGGTTAATAAAAGACTCAGTGCAAATCCCATAGACAAAGACACTACCTTTGTTTTTCTGACCAGCTCAAGGTAGAAAGAAAGTGTAATCTTTTTTCAAAGCTAAATGCCATTTTTGAGTTTCATAAAAGTGTATTTCCTGCACAGGAAGGAATAATGGTCAGAAGAGTAATAAATAGCTCATGAAAGAACAACATAATGAAAGAACCATGGATTTTGGAAACAGATTTAATTTCAATTTCAGATTTTGCCTTTTGCTGTGTTATATTTGGTAAGTTACTCAAATTTTCTAAGTCTCAACTTCATTATATGTAAAATTATAAAAATAATAATATGATAATACATAGCTAATAAGTGTGCAAGCATTAAACTAGAAAATCATGTTAAAATGCATAGTACAGAGTCTGACAGTTGTAGAGTACAGGAAATGCAGGTTCATTCTTTTAATTTTTAATGCTATGACTAATCAGTATGATTTTTAAAACCACTATATGAATATAAAATCTATAAGAGACAGAAAAAGAACCAAACTAGACATAATGGACAAGTAATCTGGAACAAAAGGGAGGTTCACCTTTCTTAACTGAATCTCCTTTTGACCTGTCTTTGTCTTAACTCACTAACTACTGCCCTTCAATACATTTTTCAGATTCCCCCCTTTGTTTTCTAATCACTATCTGGTCCAATCTGGTTCTCCTTTTCTCATCTCATCACTGTGGAAGTGACATCAACTGCAACCATTACTCAGATAAACTCGCTGGAATGATCCTGCTCTACCCTGTGAGATCATGAACTTCTTCATCCCTGAATTACTGAAGTTATTATGACAATCTATGGCTCTGAAGACTTCAGTTGTTCCCTATTAACTAATCTTTCAAATATAATTATTACTGCATGGTTTTATCTAAAGCCTTACATTAGTGATTCCCCAGTGTTCAGCCTTCTTCAATATATCCAATATTCTCAGTCTGTTGTGAATAACAGATACTAATTTATTACTTGGCTTATTTGATTTCTCATTTTGCTTACCTGGAATATACCATTTTACTAGTCTTGCATTAGATCAAAACCAATATTACACAACGCTTTCCTGTTTCTCTCAAGTGACATTATTTCACTTTCTTTGAATACCTATAAATATTAACAGGAAAGCAAAATTTCATGATATGTTGTGGTAGCTACTACTTTATGCATATTATTTTCATATTCTCTCAACAAGATATTGAGATATTGAGGATACTTTCAGATTTTATTATTTTATTTTTAAAATTTTAAGAATGCCTGTACTATACTAGGCAATGGTTGATATTCTTAGAGTGGAAATCAAGACCAGGGAAGGAGGGAGGGAGTAGAGCTTAACAACCTAAACCTTTGGTAAATGGACATACATACATAATAGATATTATGGTATTTGGACTATCCAACGAGTTCCCTGGTTCAAGTATTGCAGAACTCCAATCTCTCCCATACAAATGATAGATAATACAAGTCACCTGAAGCCAACTCACCTGAGGATCCTGCTACTATTATAAAAATCTCCAGGGAAGTTCCCAGTCAAGATTCAAGCACTTTTTATAATATCAAAATGCTAGTACATATACATGGTGTCTACATAACATTTAAATTGATGTTCCAGAAATACGATTTTCTTTCCTAGTACAAAGAAAAATTCAGAAACTGGAGAGAGAGAGAGGGGGAGTGAGAGTTAGAAGCTGGCTTCCCGGAACAAAATCTAGGGTTTATGTATGCTTCCATGTCCTCAGGGATTTAGACCCTAGAGACTCTTTACTGAACAGTTTCTTTTTAGTTTACAAACCCAGAAATAAGATGAAGTGTTCTTCTATGTGTCATGTTGGAAGAATGTAATATTTTCTAAATCACTGATGACAATGCCTCTTCTAGTCTATTTTATTTCTTTAAATCTTTAAAAGTAGAAAATATACAAATTGACTTACACTCTATAAGTATAGTAAAACACAAGTGAAAATAAAATTAGCTAAAAAGCAACAATTTAGGGATAAATGAGGTTAAATTTTGTTATATTATTTTTTTCTTTTCTATGTATATATTTCTGTGTGTGAGTGTTTAGCTATACAGACTATGTATATTCAGCACATGTATTCATGTTTTTTTCATTTAAGATAAAATAATCATCACTGTCTTTGGAAAACACTGATTTCCTTAGTTGAAATTAATTTGTGTTTTCTTTCATATATGGACTCATCGATGCTCCAGGTTTATGTTAAATAATTAATTAATAAAATCTTGACATCCATATTTTCTTGAAGATAATAAATGCATATTGGAAGCATGCTTAACTCTGTAAAACTATTGAGTGTTGACCATTCCATTTGTTTCACTGCACACAAATATTACCCAGTTAGACCCACTTATGCTTACTCTAGACCCCTGACAATTTGACTAAGCCTTGCCAGGCTCTCTACCTATACCACACCAGGAGAAGTCTTCTCAAAGGGCATGTGACTCTATTGCAGACAGCGTGACCTTGCTCCAGAATCCCAGGGACTTTCATTGTTATTCTCCCACTGAGATTGCCATGAGCTCCACACTGCATCTTTCCCCATCACTAAAATATCTGAAATTTCAACCATCCTTAGATTTCTTTTCTATACTGTGCATATTAGTTTCTATATTGCATAAAAAATTACCACAAACATAGCAGTTTAAAGAAACACACATTATTTCACAGTTTCTGTAGGACAGAAGTCTGGGCACAGCTTAGCAGTGCTCTCAGGGTCTCACCAGTCTGAAATCCCGGTGTTCGCCAGAACTGCAGTTCTCAACTGGGAAAAGTTCCTCATAGCATGAATAATTGGTAATTGGCTACCATTTATGTAAAGAAAGCATATGTGTGTGTCTGTGTGTATGAGCATGCACATGCTTTATTAATTTTTGAACATAGGAAAACAAAAGTGGGAGTAGATTTTTCAGGTAAAAATATTGCTTGGTACAAATTTTTTGTCTTATCTTTTGATCATATTATTCAATCAAAGACCTTTATATGTAATTAATCACAAATGTTTTTTTCTTTTCTTTTCTTTTTTTTTTTTTTCATTACCAGGGCTGGGGATTGAAACCAGGACCTTGTATGTGGGAAGCCAGTGCTCAATCACTGGGCTACACTGGCTCCCCCAAGTTTTTTTGTTGTTTGTTTATTTGTTTGTTTGTTTATTTTGTATATTTTGTTTTTAGGAGGTATCATGTATCAAATCCGGACCTTGTGTGTGGGAAGCAGGTACTCAACCACTTGAGATACATCTGCTCCCAATCATAAATTATTTTAATGCTGAAATCAGTGACTCAGAAAGGTTGGCATGGCCTCCAAATTTTATGGTCACCTAAGTATCTGTGACTCTCTCTTGTTGTATGTGGATTTACAGATACTCATTTATACAACTATGCATATATATACATATATAATCTGATATTCACATTTTGTGTATTTAGATATCCATTTACCAATTATTACTTCAATGTTATTTTTCTTCAATTTTTCAGAAGCACTATATTTTGGAGACTCTTCCATTTAAGTATATTTAAGAATGATCTGATATTTTTAATGGTTGTATAGTGTGAATGTTTCAACATGCTATAATTTATTAGCCAAACATATATTAAGGGACATTTAGAAGTCTCCAGGCTTTTTCTGTTACAAAACAATACTTCAAAATATTCAAATGCACATTCCTTTATATCTGTCAAAATGTCTGTAAAGTTAATTCTCAGAAGCAGAATTTTAAGGACATAAGGTATATTTATATATATGTGTGTACTACCAGATAACTGTCTATGGTAATTCTACCAAAATTCAGTCTCACCAGCATTTATGAGATTCGTTGATCTCTGAACCTAGCTGTGGTGGGCAGAGTTGCACTATACAAATTCTGCTTCAAGGAAGGATATGTTCTCCCAATTGTAAACTCATTTACAGGTGACCTCAGCTTTGGAGAGCCACCACACCCAGATGGCTGATTAAGTTAAAAGTATAAAGACCTGACCTCAAGGCTAAACTCTGAAGGATCATATACATGGCAAAGCTATCCATAGGGTAGGCAAGGTATTGGTGGGTGCACCACAGTTTGAATTATCTCTCTGTCTCAAACTGTATCCTCCCCTTTTCTCCCACAGCTAAATATCCCTAAAATATATTCTTCATCACAAACTCTGTCTCAGCATCTATACCCAAAAAACACAACTGCAATGCTGGCCTAATGTACATTTTTTCCCCAAATTCTTTTGGAAAATATCATATGTCTAATTAAGTAAAAAAGATAGAGAAAGCAAAAATAACTAATATTTTACCTAGGAACAATAACATCACTATAAATACTATGCCAACTTTAGAGAGTGTGAAAAATAATGCTATATCATTAACTTTGAAAATGTAACTATAATGGTAAATTCAAATGAAAATATAAAACTTAATAATAGTGACTGAAGAAGAAATTAAGATGATAATTTTCCTATCACTTTAAAGAAAGTAAATCCATAATTGAAAACTTTTCTGTGCAATTCAAAATTTTCCTATTGAACTCTAATTTTCAGAAGACTTTTTCACAGAATTAAATAAGATAGACTTCCTAACACATTTTAAGAGACCAGCACAATTTTGGTACCCAAAACTAACAAGCAGGTACAAAAAGATGAAATTATAGTTTTCATCCATGAGCATAGATTTTAAAATACTAAATAAAATATTGACACATTGAGATAATCAACAAATTAAAAGGACAGTATATTATATAACATCCAAATTAGTTTTCTCAAAAAATAACTTTGGTTCAATATTAGAAAATTTTAAAAATACAAGTTGCCATATTAAAATATTAAAGGAGCTATATCACATTGTCATCTTATAAAATAAAGAAAAAAAACCTTGAATAAATTCATCATCAACTCACCAAAAATCAAAAAGCAAAACAACAGGAAAGAATTTTGGTAATCTGGAAAAAAAAAAAAAGGAATCTATAAGAAATCTACAATAAATAACATTTTAAATTATGAAATATAAATGTTTTCCCTGTAAGATCAGGAAGATAAATCCTATTTTAATATTTTTATTCAATATAATACTGGGGTCTCTACAAGCAACCAAAACAATAAAAAGGTTTAAATTGAAAACAACAAAATAAAAAATATATATAATCATATTATATGATATACATGTTGAAAATCCAAAATAATCTATAAATAAATTATGAAATTAATATGAGATCTTAGTAGAGTGGCCAGAAACAAAGCCAATATAAAATAAATTGCATTCTGATCTAAAACCAAACCACATTTTTTAAATGCCATGAAAAAAATAACATGAAAAATATCAAGTAACTGGGGATTACTTTAACAAACGATGTGCAAGAGTACCTTGGAAAAGTTTTAGAAAATAACTATGAGAAAACCTGCAATACAGAAATTAAAGTAAATCCATATAAGCAAAAATGTATAAGATGCTGATAATTTGGAAGCCATTTATTTCCAAATGGTTCTATAGTTCCAGTGTAATTCTACCTTAAATCCAAACAAAGATGATTTTAAAATTTGTTTAGAAAGATAAAGGCCTGAGAATATCTCAATCATCTTGCAAGGAAAAGAACAAGGTTGTAGGATTGTTCTGTTAGATATCAAAGCTGATTAATGGTGAGTGGTTCTAATTATAGGCAAATAGGATATTAGAAACATATAGAGGGTCAAGAAATAGACTCATGCATTAGAGGCAATTCTTTTATGAAAAATGTGGTACTGTAGAGCAGTGTATAAATGATTGCTTTTTAAATAAATATTGCTAGGGTAAATATGCACTCATAATTCTATACACTCATTCATACATTGTAATATGGTCCAATTTTCATAAAAATACACATAAAAACCAAATGGTATACTAATATAAAATCTAGAAAACAATATAACAGAAAATATATAAAATACAGAAATTGTAACTTGAGACAAGGTAGCATGTAAAATACCTGAATATCAGGATGTCAGAGAGAAATATTTCTTTAATAGGAAACTAAAATTACTTTACTATATAAAGGAACAAATTTATAAATTATACTGCATTGAAAATTAGGACATAAATATATCAGCAGGGGAGGGAATATAGAAGCCAAAATCTAGGAGGAAATACTCATAATACATGTATTCAACAAAGTACTTATATTCAGAATGTATAAAGAAATCCTACAAATCAGTGATAAAAAGACAACTCAAAAGAAAAATGGATAAAAAAACCTGAGTAAGCAGTTCAGAGAGAAAACAAATACAAATGACAAATGACCATAGTAGATATTAATGCTTGAATTTATGGACTTTATTCTTGTAAACTTGAATCATAGCCTAGTAATATACAATGCCTAAGAGTTACCTCCTGTATACCTCCTTGTTACTCAAATGTGGCCTGTCTCTAAGCAAAACTCAGCATGTAAGCTCACTGCCTTCCCAAGGCATGGGACATGACACCGGGGGCTGGGACTCCCTAGCACCGAGGGGTTATTACCAAGCACCTACTAGCGATGCATCTGGGAAAAAACCTTTAACATCAGTGGGAAATATTAAATACAAAAGAGTTTTTACCGCTAAGAGATTTCAAAGTGAGTCAGGAGGTCATTCCAGAGCTTATGCTTATGTGTATCTCAGGAGGATCTCACTGACTTCCACAGTAAACAGTGCCTCTAGCAAGGGTTATCCTGAAGGCACTAGCAACATCTGGACACTATAGGCAGGGCACAAATTCCCAGGAATCTGGTCCCAGTCAGTGGGCCTTACCTAGAAATACATGTTAACCTATCTCACCAAAATAACAGAGCTATATTCATTTATAATTTCCTTACAAATGGTTCTTCTGCCTCTTTTATTTGAACCTACAATTAGCACTATACCCATTAAAAATATGTCTGAGGGACTTAAATCTTTGGTCTATTTATATGCTGGTTGAGCCCTGATTTTCAATAAAGTTGTATCCATCACCTACTCTCCAGTTCACCAGACATACCTAGGACAACTAACAAAACGATGATAATGGGCAGCCCCATCCCAAAAAACAGAGAGTATCTATAACTGGAAGCAAGACAGTTCTATATCTGCCCTATGTGATCTAAGCCCTATCTCCGCTGGAAGCAAAGCGGGCATCACCATTCAAGAATCCTCAAGACTGAGGAATGATCAAACATAAGGCGGAAATGCAACTATGGACCAGAGTAAACTTAATATTATACTAGTAATGGAAGAACTTGTAATATTGATATAAAGATTATAACAACCAGAGATTCTGAGAGGAGGAAGAGGGAAAAATAGGTAAATGGGGCATTTTTGGGACATTGGAATTGTTCTGCATGATATTGCAATGAAGGATACAGGTCAATATACATTTTGTTAAAACCACTAAAATTGTATGGCACAAAGTGTAAAGAATAATGTAAATTATAGGCCATGATTACTAGCAATACTTCAAATTTGTTTATCAATTGTACAACATGTACTGCACTAATGAAAGATGTTATTAATTGGGGAAAATGTAAGATGGGGAGGGGCTGGTGTATCTGGAAATCTGGTATATTTCTGATGTAACTTTTCTGGAATCTAACACTTCCTTAACAATAAAGTTAAAAAATATTTATGAAATAGTAATAATAATAAAAGGAATTTAAATTATATTTTAATTTGCCAGAGCTGCTATCACAAATACCACCAACTGGCTTTGGTTTAACAACAGAAATTTATTGGCTTATAGTTTTGATGGTAGAAGTCCCAAATCAAGATATGGGCAGAGCTACCAGCCAGAGCTGAGCCAGAGGCTGCATGGGTTTCAGAAGACTCTGAGGCAGATCAAAGACAGTGCATCACAGACAAGAAATGTCCTCAAACAGCATTTTAATGGTTTATAGAGAATCCTTGGGAAGCTCTGTATGAGCAATTGGTGACCCTTTAGCAAGAAGTAGACACCAATAAGCAGGAGACCATTAAGCTACTTGATG
>JAQZBX010102218.1:0-11181 GCA_029593785.1 Cabassous unicinctus | reverse complement strand
CTTTGTAACAAATTTTAAGTAGAAAAACATGTTTTGAACCCGGGGGGGTGGGGGTGGGGGAGGACTTTTCAGGCACTCTGTTCACAGCCCTTTCTCATCATTACTTGGGTAATTTTTCATTGTAACTGGCATTTTTCACACAGAGGATCTTGAGATGGGTTAAAAGAATTTAACTCTTAAAAAATCAATTAAACAATTGCTTATTGATCTTACGTTATGAGCATCTAGAGCAAAAAGTTTCATTTTGTGCAATTCTGCTAATAATAACCAAATAATTGAGTTCCTTAGTTAAAGATGCTTTGTTTTATGAGTAGAGGCAAGAGAAGCATTTGTTGTGTAAGGGTATTTGTGATTGAGTAGTGTTTGTCAGTAGATCTTCCGAGCATTGTTGGGACATAAGACATTTGTGGTACATACCCAACTCCCTTTAAGAAATGTTTATGGAAAGGCATTTGTCTGTATCCAACATTCTTTTTCCTAAGAAAAATACTCTATTTTTACCTCATAGAGAGAGATTCGGTGATAAAGATGCAGCAGAGCATAGGGTTAAGAGCATGCACTTTGAAACCAGACTGGCTGGGTTCAAATCTCAACTCTGCCATTTAAATGCTGTGTGACCTTGAGTAAGTTACTTAACTTCTCTTGGCCTTAATTTCTTCAGCTGTAAAATGGAGATGAGGATAATAGTATTTATCTTGTAGGGTTTTAAGAATTAAATGAATTAACTAATACACGTAAAGTGCTTAAAATAGTGCGTGACACATAATCAGTGCAATTACTATCATTTCCTCACCAACTGCTGCCCCAACCTTGGGCTTTTTGAGCTGACTTTGGGTTGTATGAGCTACCATTTCTATGATAGCTCTGTCTTTAGGACAGCCCTAAAGCAACTGAAAAAATATATGAGTCAAGGAAGGGCCCCCCAAAAGCACACAGCTAGCAGAGGCAGACTTAGGAGTGGTAAATAATTACTTTCAGAACTCTAGCCCATATGTTTCCCTAAAGCAAACCACTTCCTTTCCAAACATGAATTGCATGTAAGAGGCGAATAAATATTTACAGATAGCTGGAAAGAAGCAAGACTCCATATAAGGATATAAACCGATGCCTGTCTTTACAGACTGCCTAATCCCTGAAAGGATTATCTCTGAAAATAAGTCTTTAAACCACACAAAGCAAATTGTTAGTTTGGGTGGGAGGATATTTTTAAGTCACTATCCTCCATTAAACATTGCAGTTTTGGTGGTAGGGTGGGGAGAGACAGAAAGATTGAGAGGGGGGCGGGGCAGGCTGAGGTTTATACAGTTTATACTAAAGAGGCATTAAAATAAAACCCATGAAGCAGCACCTGCACTTCCCTGGGTAAAGGAGATCTGGTCTTTATTCCCAGTTATGCCACCGAGGAGCCCTGTGATGTGAACTTGGGTGAAACCCTCAACCTCTGGGGGCTTCAGTTTCCTTAACTATAAAATGAGGAATTTGAGCTAGTTAGTCTGTAAGATTTCTTACAGCTCAAACATCCTATCACTTTATGAAATAAAACAGACGTTTGATGTTGTTTCCAGCAGGCAACAGAAACCAACTTTGGAAACTTAAACAGGAAAAGGATATTTTTGCAAGGATGTTACTGGCAGCTCACAGAATCAAAGCGAGGCCGGAGATCCAGGCTCAGAACCTAGGCAGTTTGGGGGTAGCAGGAGGTGTATTGGGGGTGTCTAGAAGCAGGAACAACTCTGTTCTGCTGCAGGAATGAATAAGCTCCAGGCATTTTTTTCTATCTTCATGTCACTGCACCCATAATTTAAGATCCTGAGATAAAGGATAAAATTGGCCTAGCTTGGGTCACATGCCATCCCTTGACTGGTAGACAAAAAACCTTGATTTGCAATTCTATCAAAATGTTCAGTGGGTGAGAGAGGCAAATCCCTAAGAGGAAATCTGAGTGGGGTTTCTGGAAGAAGGGCAATGGCTACTGTGCAGCATTTCACAGCATTGTGTCTGTCCGTGTGATATCACTCACTCATATCACAGTCCATCTGAAAATAGATGTAACTTAGCACAGAGATAATGGCCCATGACAACATTGTCTCTACACATAGTGGCAGACAACCATCAGGAAACGCTGAGCAGTGAGACATGCTTGCAGAACAGCCTGAGCCTGCCTCAAGAGATTGTTCTGGTAGAAAAAATAGGTCTGAGTTTTGTTTTAAATCCAATTGTCTCTGCACATCAACTTGGAATTGAGGAGGAGCATTCACAGAGGCACGCAGCAGCCATTTCCTCTTCTTCCATGTTTACAGAGCCCTGTTTTTATCCTGATGGCCAATTCCCTCCGCCACTTAAGAATCAGGTAAATCCTGATTGGGTCTAAACTAGTTGTGGTGGTCCCATCCCTCCTGCCATTTATTGGGTGGGTCTGTAACCCAGTTCTAGCTGCCAGGGCATGAGGACAAACTTCTGGGAGCTGAGGGGGTGGGTAGCTTCTTGTAAAGGTGTTTTTACTCTTTAAAAGAACATTGTGGTGTAAGGATGTGGTGATTGGTGGTGCTGTGGCACCATCCTCTAGTACAATTTCATCTTGAAACCATGAGAGGGGAAGACTGAAACAAAAACCAATAAGCTTGCAGGGAGAGCTATGGACTAGAGTGGACTTACTGGTATTCTGTTGTAGACATATTGTGATTCAAGCAATGGAAGAAACTACATTGATGTGGAGCCAGTGGCCACTGGAGGCTCTGGGGTCAGGGAGAGGGAAAAGCAGTTGTAATATAGGGGCTTTTTCGGGACTTGAGAATTGCCCTGAGTGACATTGCAACGACAGATATAGGCCATTTTATATCATCATATAACATGTAGAACTGTGTGTGAGAGAGTGGTCGACAATGTGAACTATGGTCCATGTTTATGGCAAAGCCCCAGGATGTGTACATCCATTGCAGGTGATGTGCCACATTAATGAAGGATGTTTATGGGGGAGGTTGTGGGAGGAGTGGGAGGTGGGGAACATGGGAATCCCTACAATTTTTGTGTAACATTTATGTAATCTAAGTATCTTTTAAAAAATAAAAATATATATATTTTTTAAAAAGCCAATAAGCTGAAAAGGGCAGTGGGAATAAGGGGAAAGAACTGCGTACTTGATGATGTGAGTCCTTTGAATAAACCAACCCTGGACGTACCTTATTCAGAACTTCCTGTTGGGGAAGGTAATAAATCATCTTATCATTTAAGTCATTTTGACTTAGGCTTGCTGTTCTGTGCAGATGGAGGCACAGATTACCCACAAAGGGATACTCTTCCAGGAAGCAGCAATATCATCCCTCACTTCCCCCCTAGTAACTGCCTTAACTCTCAGGGAAAAATTTAACTAAACCTTTTTTTTTTTTTTAATAGTTGCCAAATGCCCTGGTTTTCTCTCTGCTCATGTATGTACACTTCATCTTATCCTTCAAATCACAGACACTTCTGGACCAACTACTCTTTTTTTTTTTAACTTTTTTTTATCTTTACCAACTACTCTGTCTTTACTACAGTGAATCCATGATGACCAGTTCACAGGATGTTTTAAATGTACCTTTTGGTTGTCTTGCTTCTAGGTTAATGTGATAATATAGCTTAGGATAAAAAAAAATTTAAGAACTTCTTTCCACTCATTATCCTAAGATCTCCACCCATCAGAATGGCACAAATAGTTGGAGATGGTTAAGAAAGATGTAGGCAGGAAAAGGAGAAAGAGAGATAAAATAAACAAGGAGACAAAGAAGAAAGTAAGCGAAGTCAAATTTTGAGACTAAACCACCTCAAACACTTGAATCCAAGTCTTCATCTCACAAGTCTCACAGGAAGAGAAAGAGATAGACAGAAGGAAGTTATCTACCGACAAAGGGAGAAGGGAAAGAAGAATGCAATTCAAAGACCATTGTCTTTTTTTTTCAATTGTGTTTTATTAAACATCGAGTAGATACAAAATAATATTTTTAAGTATAGGTAAGCTATATGGAATCATGGCCCAATGAGTTCTCATATACCCACCACTGAGTTTCATTGTTCCTGGTGTGTAGATCCCCAATCCCGTCCTATTCCCCACCGCCTTAAAAGAAGCCACTATCCTGCATTTACAACCAACATCTGTCGAACTTCATTAACCAAGATGAGCATTACAAGGGAGGAGCAGATGAGGGAGAAGTGAGTACCTATCATTGAGGACCCAGAAGCTGGAGAAGATGTGGTCCCTGCTTTCACCCACAAGACACGAATACCAGTAGCTGTGGTTCAAGGCAGGATGCGAGAAGTACTATGGTAAGAGTACTGAATCCTAGGGCACACAGAAAAAAGACATCCAACTGGGGTGAGCAGGGGAAGCTTCATGGACAAGGTGACTGGTCCATCTCAGGTAGAGAGGATTTCCAGAGATAAGACAGGAAGGACAAAAGTAGCACTAGGAAGAAAGGCAGGGAAGGTGTGTCTAAAGAAGGACTGCTTCGTCCAGGATGACTAAGTGTAGGAGAGTCGAGGGAAAGAATGGAACTTAAGGCCAGGATGAAAATAGAGAGGTTGGAGGGAATCCTCTGGAAAGTAAAAATTATTCTAGAAACCAACACTGGCAGTTATAATTTGGGGCACTACGTTTTTCTCCACACAGAACTCAGGAGGGTTGCCCTCTGTGTCTCTTCCCTCGCATTTTCCCGGCCCCAAGCACCACCAATTCTCTTTTCACACCCTCTTCTCTACCTCTCTTCCAGCACTCTAATTCCACTATGGCCACTCAACGACTGAACAATTGGGACAGCTTTCTGGCAGGTACTGTGTTCCATACGGAGTGAGGGTCTTGGCAACTCGGCAGCACACAGAGCTAAGGAGATGATTGGGAATCACTGCTGGGGAGGAAAGCCTGAGTGAGAGCCAGAGACACAGGACTAAGCGATAGGTCATTAGGGGTGGAGTGAGGGCAGGGCGCAGGGAGGGAGGTGCACACAGGACTAGGTCAAGGTCAGATCTGGAACTGGATGGAATGCAGGGTGAGCTGAAGGCCAGAGCTGATGGTGTAGACTGGAAGCCATGAATCATGCCAGGAGCCAGGGTAATTCATTTTTATTGGGTTTTTTTGGATGAGGAAGAGAGCAGAGCTGCATGCTAAGGGAGTCCCATAGGACCAGTCACCTAGCAGCAATCCCCATCAGATGTCTTTTTCAAGAGCACAATTAACTCAGCTTCCTCTCACTCCCAGGAGAGAGAATCGCTACTGCTCGTGGCGGGAGCCTGTTCTCTCAGTACCCACCCCCATCCTGATCCCTCTGCCCTGTCTCTACCCTGCAGGGCTGGGAGTAGGAGGAGGATGGACTTTTCAGACCTAGGTCTGAATCCAGGTACGGATTCACCCAGTGAATGGATACAGAAACAGCAAAAACTGGGGGTGGGGGGGTAAAAATGGATCAAAGTAAATAAATAAATCCTTTAAAAAATGTATAAGGGAGGAAGATACGGACTACAGTTAGCAGTAATACTTTGACGATGCTCCTTCATGATTTGCTAACAAATATTTCACAACAATGCAGGGTGTTTGGGGGGGGCAGTGATGTGTGGGAGCCCTGTATGATGTTATGCATGTCTGTTTTGTAAGTTCATGATGTTTACTGAACACTTATAGTTTATGTATGTTCATGTATGAATGATATACTTCAATAAATTGTTTTGTTTTTTTTTTAAAGTGTGGGAAGTGGGTGTGGCTCAATCGATAGCGCTCCCGTTTACCATATGGGAGGCCCCGGGTTCGCTTCCTGGGGCCTCCTTGTGAGGGCAGGCCAGCCTGCGCGGCGCGGTGGGCTGATGCAGCAAGGCCTCACAGCAAGGGGGAGATAAGCAGACACGGAAAAAAACGCACAGCAAATGGACACAGCAAAACACGGGCAGCAAGGGGGGGGGATAAATAAATAAATAAATAAATCTTTAAAAAAAATAAAATAAAAATTAAAAAAAAAAAAAAAAGTGTGATGCCCCTAAACTCCTGCTGAAAATTTCCAGGCCTGAGGTTGACTCACCTACTAATTACGGATATGTAGACTAGCAAAAGCAAGAATAGTAGAATTCCATTTGCCAAAACTTCAACCCCTACCTAAATTTTACAATTAGAATCTCAGTTTGTGATCTAGCAAAAGAATAAAGAACCAAAAAATAATTCTGTGAATGTGCCAAAATATTCATTTCCATTCAGTTGTCCAATATTAAATTCGACCCTCCAGTTAAACTCTAGAAATCTACTTAGATAAGCAATTTTAACTGTTAGAGTTCTCCAGAGAAACAGAACTGATAGGATATATAGATAAAGATATAGATATAGATATGTAAATATTAAGAGACTAATTATAGGAATTGGCTCACATGACCGTGGGGATTGGAAGTCCACATTCCACAGGGCAGGCCACAAGTTGGAACTCAAGGAAGGCAATGTTGAATTCTCCAGGAGAAGCTGGCTGGCTGAAGTGGAGATCGAAATTCTTTCTGACTGTTAAAACCCTCAGTTCTCATTTTAAGGCCTCCAACTGATTGGATGAGGAGACTTCTCTCATCACTGAAGGCATTCTCCAGCAATCTCTTTTGTTGATTTAGATGTAATGAGCCATAGATGCAATCAACTGTCTAATAATTTAAATTCATCTACAAAATACCTTCACAATAACAATCAGGCCAGTGCTTGCTTGACCAAATAACTGGACAACATAACCTAGCCAAATTGACATAGGAACTTAACCAGCACACTAACCATATAATGATACTTGGAGATTAAGGTTCACTTTAACTCTGGGAAGATTTTTATATTTTTCTATGTTAAGAGCTACCCTCTTGCCTAAATATGCTTTTTATTGTAATTAATAACTATACTTACTATCGATATGATGATAGGTAAAATAGATACAAAAGACAAAAGAATCAGAGGAAATATTTTTCCTATTAGGTTTAAATTTCAAGAATTTAAGTTAAATTCATTTTATTTGGGTAATCTTCGAATTTTAAAAAGTATTCCCAGTACCAAAGAACCCAGGCCCTCCTAAGTAATTTTCCAAGTAGAAGCAATCTATTTGGATGGGAAATAGCAACAAATCAGAATCTCTAAAGTAGGTCAATGAGAGGAAGGGTTTTTATCATTGACCCTGTCTTTGGTTCCTCAAAATTAAAATCTTGGGACCATTCTAAGCTGTACAAGGAGAGTAAGTTTTTGCTTACTGTTTCCATAAATTTCATCAGCTTATTTTCCATGACTCATAGTGATTTCCTGGGAAAGCTCTTGTTTCCTTTATCTTGTGGGTCAAATGAGTGCTATTCAGCTAGTTTCCATCACCCAGTCAGCATTCCTATTGCTTTCCTATTGTGCATCCTCAGCTGGACTCAAACATTTATCAATTTACTCATTCCCGAAATAAAACTATGAGTATTCTTCAAAAAGGATCAGCCCAAATTGTCCAGAAGTATTCAAAAGGATAATCTGAAAGTGAAAAACAAAACAAAATAAAAACAGGGCAGATATTCATACAAAATTTTTAAGTATAACCTGAATTAGAATTGGTGGAAAACTATTTAAAAGCCATTTACTCGGAGGTGGATGTGGCTCACGCCATTAGGCTCCCCATCTACCATATGGGAAGCCCCGGGAATCAAACCCGGGTCCTCCTGGTGAAGGCAAGCCCACGCTGCAGAGAGTTGATGGCCCGTGCCGCGGAGAGCTGGCACAGCAAGATGACGCAACAAAGGGAGACACAGAGGAGAGACAGTGAGAGACACAGCAGACCAGGGAGATGAGGTGGCTCAAGCAATTGAGAGCCTCTCTCCCACACCGGATGTCCCGGGATTGATTCCCGGTGCTTCCTAAAAAGAGAAAGGCAAGAAGAAAAAGACAAGCAGACATAGAAAGAACACACAGCGAATGGACACAGAGAGCAGACAGCGAGCGCAAAAACAACAATGAGGGGGAAGGGAAAGAGAAAAAAGGGAGGAAAAAAAACATTTATATATATATTAAAAAAAAGCCATTTACTCAAACTGTGTCCAACAAGAAAACCAAAAACCTTCCTAAGTCATTGATTAAGGACTCTTTCTGAGCCTATGTTATATAGTGGAGCTCCATTCTATCCCTAAGTATATGTGTGGCTTATTTTCCACATCTATAAAATGAAACTGTAGGTATTTGCACACATTTCTTTGAGTTCTAACATTCCATTCATTCAACAATTATTGAGCACCTATTACATGCCAAGCATCTTGTCCTCTGGATTAGAGATGTCTCAGTCAGCCCCCTGTGAATACCTCTAGCATGTTACTTAACACCCTCTATTGGAATTGGAGGTTTCTTAATCCAATTCCTCCACTGACTGCATTGTTATTTTTGCCAAAGAGTAGCAGAATACTTGGTGCTCAAAAAGCAGTTGGTGAATGAACAAAAGAGAGCTCTCCATATGCAAGGTTAAGCATACGAATGAGGTCCAGAGTGAGAGCATAAAATCCAGTAATATTTCATTGGAACAGTGATATGATTACATTAGAATTTACCTAGGAATCTCTGAGACAGCAGCAGCCCCTGATTGCACCAAGACCCAAGCACTAAGGCCTGCCCCTCTCTAGTCCCAAACACAAACATATCCTTGGCACTTAGTTTCCAGCTTGGTGTATTGAGCTAGCTGGGCTGGATATCCTGGGTTGCCCCTCCAGATCTACTCTCCACTTTGTTCCACCAAGCTTGGTACCCTGGGAGGTCAATCTTTAAGGACTGCCTCAACAGGGCTCTGAACACTGTGGCTCCGGGTGGGTTTGGCCAATGGGGAGCACCAGCAGGAGATGGGAGAACAGAGAAGTTGAGATATTTATTCTCTTCAGGTCAACCACAGGCTATTGGGGCCCTTGGCCAAAGGCCACAGTCCCTATCAGACAGCCCTCCCCATACTCATTCTGTGTGTGTGACTCTCTCTCTCTCTCTCTCTCTCTCTCTCTCTCTCTCTCTCTCTCTCTCTCTCTCTGAATTCTTTGCCCCTTAAGTTTTAGGGATGGTAGCAGTGCCACTGTCACTAGTCCCAAGGTACAATATTCCACATTTTGGTTTTCCTATATCCTGGCTTAAGAGTTCCTTTATTAAATTCTCCTCAAATTATTCAATTTGAGTATACCATCAGTTTCCTGCTCCAACCTCAACTGATAACCACCCAAGTACTATGAAGAGTAAATAATATCACCCATCAGCACGTGACACAATAAGAGGGTGCTAATAAACACCAAGTTTCCTCCTCTTCTCTGTTATAATTTTTATACCCCTCTCAGCAGGTATAAATTGTGCCTTTTATATAGTAGCTACTTAATAAATATTTGTTAAATGAATCAAAAAATTTCTAAGCCACTTCTGACCACAGTTTTGGATTTAAATATATGGAAACTAATGCACATTAATCTAGATGATCAACTGTTAAATTTAGTTAGAAAAATTTTCTATTTCAATATTTGGGGGCAGGGCGATTCTGCTTTACAAATCTCATTCCCTTTTTGTCTCACAGTCTGACAGAAACAATGATTAGTTTGCCAGAGTTTTGGCTCAATCCTAGGAAAAACAGTGTCAAGGGATGAGCTGACATATCAAAAGCATGTGAAATTAAACAGTCTAAGAGATTTGTTTCTGGACCTTGGAGGAAATAGTGGTTTTGATTCATGTCACCTAATTCATATGAACCGATTTCACAAGTCCATCATTTTCTTCCTCCTACACCCAGAGAGAAATGCAGTTTGGTGTAAACTATACCTCCTAAAATCTATTCTCATTGATAAAGAACAGCAAAGCCGAATTCTCACTCACCTTGAACACTGTTCTCGCTGATGCACTGTGGAAGTAACTTCTATTTCTGGTATTGGAGTGAGTACTTCCTTAACCAGAGTCAAGGGTTGCCTCTGTGTGGTCTCTACTGTTTAAGAAGGGAAGCTGTTTTAGTCTATATTTATTCATTAGCAGTGCAATAAAAAACAGACAATATATTTTAGTACAGTAAGTGTAGTAAGAGAACCATAGCTTAAGTCTAGAAAAAAAATTTGACTGTTTCTACTACTAACTAAATTTCCAGCCTACAGGAAATTTCCCACCTGACACCTTTGACCCATTTCCCTCAATTCTGTTTCTTTCCCTTCAGTGCTCCCACCCCATCCCCCACTCCATTTCCTCAACACAGGTCATAAATAAAGTTAAGGAGGAGAAACGTAGAGTAACCCTTTAAAAGTACGATGCCAAGTAGCAAGAAAAGAATCTTAGATTGGAAAATGACTGCAAACATTTTCTTCTATCTCATTTTGTTGAACTATGTCCCTAAGGAGAATACTGACAACGTCCTTGATTTCAGAGACAATTCTACCAATAAGCAAAGTAACAAATTCGATAAATTCTAAGCTGTCATCCTTTCCTATGCTTATGTGACTTAACAAAATTCTGCTAAGATTGGTCTCTAGCTGGCTTCACCATGGGAGATGAAACTGCCCACGGCATCAAGGAAGGGTCTCTCTCGTATCCCTGGGATTGGGAGTTTTGTTTTTCTAGTGTTTCTATTGACTTGAGTTTCATGTAGTATATGTACTTTCTGCTTCACAGCTGTCTCTACTCTTTATACAAAGCCCTGCTATAGAGGGAAAGGAGGTAACCTACAAATTAAAGGGAAATTTGGGTAGTTGCTTCTTAAAAAGAGAAATCAAAAAGGGGGGCTTAACTGTATCCAAGAATATTATACTTATCCATGAAGGGGATTAAATGCTGCTGCAAGTTACCAAAAGAGAAATACTGTGGAACCTTCTCTTGGATTTTTTTCTCTTTTTATTAGAAAATTTCTTTTTAATAATAAAAACTTTATTTGGGGGGATTTAATTTTCTGAATAAAGAATATATTCACATAATTAAAAATTTTAAAACTGTGAAATGTCTCCCTTCTACCCGATTCCCAATCACTTCCCCCTCACATCACATAGTTGCTTCTCTTCTTCTCGTCCTCTGCCACAGGCAGCCAAGGTTATTAGTTTTTTTCTGTGTATAATAAATATAAATATGTGTGTGTTATTTTTCTCCTTTTTAACCCAATTGGAAGCATACCACACTTATACATACCTAACAATCTGTCTTAGAGATCTTTCCACATGAGCACGTCCTTATTCTTTTTTTTTTTTTTTTAA
>JAQZBX010102217.1:0-11181 GCA_029593785.1 Cabassous unicinctus | reverse complement strand
AGTTCACAACTTTTACTATACACTTATTGTTTATGTATGTTCATGTATAAATGATATAAAAATAATACTAATAGGGTGTGTTGGGGGAAAAATACTTTGGTTAGTAGTAATATTTTGAGGATGCTTTTTAATCATTAGTTAAAAATGTTTAACAACAATACAAGGTATTGGTGGTAAGGTGAGGTATGAGAACCCTGTATGGTGTTATGTATGTTTGTTTTGTAAGTTCACAACTATTGCTATACACTTGTTTATGTATGTTCATGTATGAGTGATATACTTCAATAAATTTTTTTTAAGTGTAATAGGCAAGAAAGTGATTTTTTTTTTTTTTAGAGGAAAGGATAAACAATTCTATAAAATTGTTACACAATTCAAAGCATTATTCTTTGTTTTCCCTGAGAATATTCAGATTGTGACTGGGGGGCAGGGTGAGACCAAAGATGTAAATATGCATGAAGTAAGGACAAAAGTCCATTTTCTACTACATAGTCACAGCAGCAGTTTTTGTTTTTTTTAAAAAACACAATAGTAGTAGTATTACTTTTTATCTGCTAAAGTTAAACTGCTACTAACTTAATCTCTAGGCTTGAAACCTGAGAGACACTTTCAACTCTATGCAACTAATCACCAAGTCCCACTGATTCTTCTGCCATACTCTCTGACTCTTCCTTGTTCTACACTGCCATCCTTAGTCTGGGCTCTTGTTAATTCCTATCTGTACTGCCCCTACTTTTCTTCCATCTGTCTCTTCCAAATCACCAAACACTGCCAGTTTTTAAACCCAATTACAATTTGTTCAATAACCTGCTCAGAAGGATAATGTCCAGCAGACCACATTCGGATTTCTTCCACTAGCATTCAGGAAATTCCACTCTGTTCCCTATCCCAACCCCCCAAAAGAAAACACTTCATTCAAGGAAGAGCTCTTTTCTATCCCTTGCACAGACTACACCCACTCAGTTTTCTGCCTTTTTATCAGGCTATTCTACTCTAAATGTCTACTCTCCACACTTACCTATATCCTACAAATCATTCAAGGCCCATTTCAAAGTGCCACCTCACCCATGAAGAATTTGTGGACTACTCCAACTACAAATGATTTCTTTCATTTCAAGCCACTTTTAGGACTTACTGTCTGTGCCACATATATTACCATTGGATTTACTACCTACTCATCTTAATGATTTATTTATATATATGCCACATTTTACCATTTGATTTACCTGTCACATATTTTAGCATTCAATTTGCTTGCCAACTTATTGTAGGCAAATCTATTCTTTTATGGAGAAACATCTTTTTTCAATAAAATTGTCACCTCCTTAAGACAAGGACGGTCACTTTTTTGGTATTACTGAGACCACACAGCACAATGCTAGACATAAAATACACCCTCAACTTTTAGAATCAAATAGCTGTTTGATGACTCATTTATCTGTGAACATCTCACCATAATTTTACATACCTGTCTACTATAAAAGCAATTACCAACAAAAAGTGAAAAGAGCCTTTTTTTTATTCAAAGAGGTAAATACAGTACCTTTTCATACTGACAGACAATTACATTATCCGTGTCAAACAGGTCTGGCACATCCTGCTCACTAACATCATCTCCGGAATTTAAAGGGTCCTAAGGATGAAAAATGAGCACATTAAAGAATTTCATGGTGCTATGAATTTTTTAAAATAGAATTTTATTGAAGTATATCAATCATCCATGAACATACATATACAATAAGCATGTAAGTAAAATCTGTGAATTTACAAAACAAATATGCATATCATCATACAGGGCTGCCAAAAATCACCCCACCAAAAACACCTTGCATGGTTATGAAACATTTGTTACAAACTATGAAAGAGTATCATCAAAATATTATTACCAACTATATCCCACACCTTACATTTGGTGTATTTTTCCCAAAACCCACCCGTTTAATTATACCCTGTATTAGTATTATACATTTGTTATAGTTCATGAGAAAATGTTCTCATATTTGTCCTATTAACCATAGTTCATCTTCCACCACTAGCTGCCCCATGTTTTGTATAATCCAAAGTGTACCCTCAGCAGCTCTCATTTTCACCAGAGTTGTGCTGTCATCACCTCAATTTTAGAACGTTTTCATTACTCCAAAATGAAAATTCCCATACCCCCTTATATCCCTGCTATAGTTGTCTCTTAGAGTTGATGTATATCTTCTTTGCCAATGCTGCAAAAATATTAAAATATTACTGTTAACTATGGCCCATGAGTTACATTAGTTGTAGTTTTCCCATGTATCAGTAGTCTTAAAACTTTTGTAAAAGAACATTCTTATACTATCAACCACAATCTTCATCCACCGTCAAAATTACTATCATACAGTGCCTAGATTATTCTCGTTTCCTTTCAATTGACATTTACATCCAGACTACCCCTTTCAGCCAAAATCTCATTTATAAATCAGCACTGTTAAACTCACTATAAAGTGTTACCATCAACTCTATTCATTTCTACACTTTTACAATAAACCTCATTAAAAATTTTCTATACATTGAGCATCAGCTCCCATTCTCAACCCACATTCTATCTCCTAGTAACCTATACTCTAGAGTTTACCTCTAAGTTTACTCATCATATTTAGTTCATATTAATGAGACCATACACTATTTGCCCTTTTGTGTCTGGCTTATTTAACCCAACATATCCTCAGCGTTCATGCATGTTGTCATACGCATCCCAATTTCATTTCTTCTTACAGCTGAATAGTATTCCATTGTATGTATATACCACATTTTAACCATTCATCAGTTGATGGACTTGGGTTGTTTCCATAAAATTGTTCCACAATTTTAGCAATTGTGAATAATGCTGCTATGAACATGGGTGCACAAAATGTCAGTTCACGACCTTGCTTTCAGTTCTTCTGAATATATTCCTAGTAATGGGAATGCTGGATCATACGGTAGTTCTATATTCAGCTTCTTAAGGTACTGCCAAACTGTCTTTCACAGAGCCTGAACCATTCTGCATTCCCATCAATAGTGAAGGAATGTTCCTGTTTCTCCACATTCTCTTCAGCACCGGCAGTTTTTTTTTTTGTTTTGTTTTGTTTTAATGATGGCCCTTCTATAAGGTGTAAAATGGTATTTCATTGTAGTTTTGACCTGTATTTCCCTAATAGCTAGTGATGTTGAACATTTTACATTTTTTCATGTGCTTTTTGGCCATCTGTATTTCCTCTTTGGAGAAATATCTATTCTTTTGCCCATTTTTAAACTGGGTTGCTTGTCTTTATCATTGAGTTGTATAATCTCTTATATAACATGGATATCAAAACTTTGTTGGATATATGGCTTCCAAATATTTTCTCCCATTGAGTAGCCTGCCTTTTTACTTTAAGTCTTTTGAAGAACAAAAGTGTTGAATTTTGAGGAGGACCCATTTATCTATTTTTTTCTTTCACTGCTCATGCTTTGGGTGTAAGGTTTAAGAAACTACTGCCTACCACAAGATCTTGAAGATGTTTCCCTACATTTTCTTCTAGGATCTTTATGACTCTAGCTTTTATATTTAGGTCTTTGAACCATTCTGAGTTAATGTTTATATAATGTATGAGGCAGGGGTCCTCTTTCTTTCTTTGGGATATGGATATCCAGTTCTCCAGGACCACTTGTTGGATAGACTCTTCTGGCACAGTTGGGTGGGTTTGACAGCCTTGTCAAATATCACTTGACTATAGATATGAGGGTCTATTTCTGAGTTCTCAGTTTGGTTCCATTGGTCAACATATCTATCTTTATGCTAATACCATGATGTTTTTACCACTGTAGCTAAGTGATATGCTTTAAAGTCAGGAAGTAAGAATCCTCCAACTTTTTTTTTTTTTTTTTTAAGACATTTTTGGCTATTCGGGGCCCCTTACCCTTCCAAATAAATTTGATAATTGGCTTTTCCATTTCTGCCCAAAAAAGGCTATTAGGATTTTTATTGGGATTGTGAGGAATCTGTAAATCAGTTTGGGCAGAATTGACATCTTAACTATATTTAGTCTTCCAGTCCATGAACATGATATGTCCTTGGATTTATTTAGATCTTCTTAGGTTTCTTTTAGCAATGCTTTTTAGTTTTCTGAATACAGGTCCTTTATGTCCTTGGTTAAGTTTATTCCTAAATATTTGACTCTTTTAGTCACTATTATAAATAAAATTTTTTCCTGACTTCCTCCTCATTAGTATAAAGAAACGCTACTGATTTTTGCGTATTAATCTTGTATCCTGCCACGTTGCTGAACTCATCTATTAGTTCTAGTAGCTTTGTTGTGGATTCTTCAGGATTTTCTAGATATATGATCATATCATCAGCAAATAGTGACAGTTTTCCTTCTTCCTTTCCTTTTTGGGTACCTTTTATCTTGCCTAAATGCTCCAGCTAGAAATTCTAGCACAATATTGAATAACAGTGGTGACAATGGGCATCCTTGTCTTGTTCCCAATCTCAGCAGGAAAGCTTTCAATCTTTTATCATTGAATACAATGCTAGCTGTGGGTTTTTCACATATGCACTTTACCATGTTGAGAAAGCTTTATATTCCTATCTTTTGGAGTGTTTTTTATCAAGAACAGATACTGTATTTTGTCAAATGCCTTTTCGTCAATCAAGAGGATCATGTCAAGAGGATCATGTGATTTTTCTTCAATTTATTAAAGTGGTATATTACACTAACTGATTTGCTTGTGTTGAACTACCCTTGCATACATGGGATAAAGCCCACTTGATCATGGTGTATAATTATTTTAATGTGCTTTTAGATTTGGTTTGCAAGTATTTTGAGGATTTTTGCATCTATATTCATTAGAGATATTGGTCTGTACTTTTATTTGTTCATAGCATCTTTATCTGGCTTTGGTATTAGGGTGATGTTGGCTTCATAGAATGAGTTTGGTAGCACTCCTTCCCGTTCAATTTTTTGAGAGACCTTGAGCAAGACTGATATTAGATCATCTTTGAATGATTGGTAGAATTCACCTGTGAAGCCATCTAGTCCTGGGCTTTTCATTATTGGAAATTTTTTGATGACTGTGTCAATCTCTTCACTTGTGATTGGTTTGTTGAGGTCTTCCATTTCTTCTAGGGTTAGTGTAGGTTGTTTGTGTGTTTCTAGGAATTTGTGCATTTCATCTATGTTGTCTAGTTTATTTGCACAGTTGTTCATAGTAACCCCTTATGCTCTCTTATTTCTGTGGGGTCAGTGGTAATGTTCCCCCCTCACCTTTCTGATTTTGATTTGCATCTTCTGTCAGTCTAGCTAAGGCTTTGTTGATTTTGTTGATCTTGAAGAACCAATTTTTGGTTTTGTTGATTCAATTTTTTGTTGTTGTTCTCAACTTCATTTATTTCTACTCTGATCTTTATCATATATTTCTTTCCTTCAGCTTGGTTTGAGATTAGCTTGCTGTTCTTTTTCTAGTACCTCCACATATGCAGTTAGATCTTCGTTTTAGCTCTTTCTTTTTTTAATGTAAGCATCAAGGACTATAAATTTCCCTCTCAGCACTGCCTTCACTGCATCCCATAGGTTCTGATATGTTGTGTTCTCATTTTCATTCATCTTGAGATATTTATTGATTTCTCTTGCAATTTCTTCTTTGAGTCACTGATTTAAGAGTATGTAGTTTAATCTCCATATATTTGTAAATTTCCCTTTTTCCATCCATTATTGATTTACAGCTTTATTCCATTATGATCGGAGAAAGAGTTTTTGTATAGTTTCAGTCTTTTTTACATTTATTGAAACCTTTTGTGTGACCCAACACACAGTCTATCCTGGAGAAGGATCCAGAAGCACTTGAAAAGAATGGATAGCCTGCTGATTTGGGGTATAATGCTCTATAAATATCTATTGGGACTAGCTCATTTATCATATTATTCTAGCTCTCTTTGCTTATTTATCTGCTGTCCAGATGTTCTATCCAATGTGAGAGTAGTCTACTGAAGTCTCCAACTATTATTGTAGAGACATCTATTTCTCCTTTCAGTTTTGCCAGTGTGTGCCTCATGTATCTTGGGACAGCCAGGTAAGGTGCATATATATTTATTATAGTTATTTCTTCTTGGTGAATTGCCCCTTTTATTAATATACAGTGACCTTCTTCAACCCTTAAAACAGTTTTGCCTGTTAAATCTATTTTGTCCGATATTGGTATCACTACTCTAGAGCTTTTTTGATTACTATCTGTGTGGAATATCTTTTTCCACCCTTTCACTTTTTTTTAAGGCTGTTGTGATTTTTATTGGGATTGCATTAAATCTGTAAATCGATTTGGGTCTTAACAATATATAGTCTTCTAGTCCATGGACACGAAATGTCCTTTCATTTATTTAAGTCTTCTTCGGTTTCTTTTAGCAATATTTTATAGTTTTCTGAATACAGGTTCTTTATGTCCTTGGTTATTTTTGTTTTTTTTTTTTTTAAGGAGGTACCAGGGATTGAACCCCGGGCCTCGTGCATGGGAAGCAGGCATTCAACCACTGAGCTACATCCACTCCCCCATCCTTTCACTTTTAACCCAGTTGTGTCCTTACGTCTGAGGTGAGTCTCTTGTAGGCAGCATATCAATTATTCATTTTTTTTTTTCATCCAATCTGTCAGTCTGTCTTTTGATTGGGGAATTCAATCATTAACATTCAATGTTATTACTGTGAGGGCACTACTTCCTTCTTCCATTTCCTCCTTTGGCATTCCATTGTTATAATCTTACTATTGTCTTTTTACCCATTAAGTTACCCTTACTAATAATCTTCATTTCTACACTCTTCTCCAAGTCTCTCACCCTTGATTTTTCCTTTTAGGCTGTAGCATCCCCTTTAGTATCTCTTGTAAATCTGGTCTTTTGGTAATATACTGTTTTTGCTTGTCTGAAGATTTAAACCCACCCTCATTTTTGAAGGACAGTTTTGCTGGACTAAGAATTCTTGGCTGGCAGTTTTTCTCTTCCAGTACCTTAAATACATCATATCACTTTCTCCTTGTGTCCATGGTTTCTGATGAGAGATCAGCACTTAGCCTTGTTGAGGTTCCCTTGTATGTGATGCATTGCTTTCCTCTTGCTGCTTTCAGAATCCTCTCTTTATCTCTGGTATTTGTCATTCTGAATAGGTATCTCAGAGTAGGTCTATTTGGACTTATTCTGTTTGGAGTGCATTGTCCTTCTTGGATATTGATACATATCCTTCAAAAGGGTTGGGAAGTTTTCAGGCATTATTATCTCAAATATTCTTTCTGCCCCCTTTTCTGTTCTCTTCCCTTCTGGGACACCAATAACGCATATGTTTGTGCATTTCACATTGTCATTCAATTCCCTGAGACTCTGTTCCATTTTTCCATTCTTTTCGCTTTCTGTTCTCCTGTCTTTTCAAGTTCAGATGTTCTTTCCTTGATTTCACTAATTCTATCCTCCACCAATTCAAATCTGCTGTTATATGGTATGCAACTAATATAATTTTAATCTCATCCATTGTGTCTTTCATTCCCATAAGCTCTGTTACTTTCCTTTGCAGGCTTTCAAATTGTTCTTTATGTTCACACAGTGTCTTCTTGATTTATTTCTTTAGTCATATTTTCCTTCAATTCTTTGAATTGATTTAGGAGATCTATGGGAATATCTTTGATTAGTTGCCTTAAATCTTATTTAAGATCAGGATTTTTGGTTTGTTCCTTTGGCTGGGCCATATCTGCCTGTTTTTCAGTATGGCTTGTAATTTTTTGCTGATGTCTAGGCATCTGAATATGTTGGTGAAATACCCTGATGGTCAATTTCTCTATTGCCTAGTGGTTTTGTTTCACAGCTCTTCTTTAATTTTTGGTTCAACTTATTCCAAGTCTTTAAAATTGCCCAGCTTAAATTATCAAAATAGGGCCAGGGGCTCACTAATGGGGCACACAGATCCACCCCCAGGAGTTTGGGACAAGAGACGCCTAAAAGTGGTTTTCTCCTTGTGGTTTCCCAGCCAGCCAGCAGGTGGCGATCGTCAGCAAGTCTTTCCACAGGGGTGACTTTGAACCTCCACTTGCCCATGATTCTGGTCTGGCCAGAGCTGAGATTCAAAGAAGGCTCTGCTGGTCAAATTCACTGACGAGAGACCACTCTCTGCCATACCCTCCTTCTTCCCAGGGAGGAAGAGGTCTGTTCCCCTCTCAGCTGCAGTGAGCCACAGGTTTTACCCTTTTTGTCCTGAAGGTGGGGGATGGGTACCAAACCCAGCCACGGGGGTTAGTAACTCATGGTTTTCATTTCTGCTTCTTTGTCTCTCTGTCCCTCACTCACCTGGGAGGTGCAAAGCCTTCTCCTGATCTGCAGTGCCCCAAAGCAGGTCGCTCAGACAGCTTTTTGCCCTTCCTCCATTGTTTTTGTGAGAGTTGAGCCCTGCCTACCTAGTCCAATGCCATCTTCCCAAAAGTTCCTGTGCTGAATTTTTTAAAGACAGCAACACATATAGAAATAAAAGAACTTGGAGACTCCATATGGGGTTTGTATTATTTTTGTAATTGTCCTATAAGGTTGAAAGTATTTCAAAATGAAAAGTTAAGGGGAAAATAAACTTGGAAAGACAGTAGTATTGTATTTAGAAACTTGAGTTTTAGAGGCAAACAGCCTAGGTCTGAATCCCTGCTTGGCCACTTAATAGCTACATGACTGAACTTGGGCAAGTTACTAAAATTCTCCTTATCGCAACTTTCTCATCTGTAAAATAAGGACACTGAGAATATTAAATAGCGTAAGGCAAGTAAGACTTAGCATGGTACCTGGCACACACGTAAAGTCCCATAAATGATAGCTTATACTACTTATACACTTCTTGATTACCACATTCGATCCAGATTTATCACATTTAATAGGATTAGAGCAGGTTCTATATTTACTTCTACCCTGGCTGCCTTTTTAATTTAGCCCCTAGTCCCAACTCCTAAACCTCCCACTAGCTCTACTTAAGACCAACAATTCCTAAATATTTAACACTGGTCTTAATTACAGTTTAAGATTAAAAGTGTAAATCCTAAAATACAAATGAGTTTTATTTTTAAATACTAAAGACAATGTTAATCTTAATTGTATTCCTCTTGGCTCCAAACTACAAATATTATAACTTTTAAAAAGTCTAGGCTCAAAAGTGATCCTCACCTCTTCCACAATGTCTGTTTGAGGGTCTTCATTATCACTGCTACTGACAGTTGAATCTTCATTTGATAGACTGTCACCTTCTTCTTCAAGTACCTTCAGATCTTCTGCATCAATAATCCCTAGAAATTCATTCTCATCTACATCTCTTGTACTTCCTATTTCTTCTTTGGAAGATGTATCTCCAGTTCCATCTATTTGGATTATTTCACTAATATCATCATCAGTTGATTGAATTCTTAAATCCATCCGAGAATTAGAATCCTAAAAGTGAAATAAATTCAATAAGATTTGTTGGGGAATGAATCATGTTCTCTTAAAAAAGCATGTTCAAGTCCCAATCCCTGCTCCTTTGAAAATGTTATTAGTTAAGGTGTGCCCAAATTGAATGACGGGGGTCTTATCTAATTTGGCTGAAGTCCTTACAGGCAAAGGGAGTTGAATCCAGAGAAAAGAATCTATAGGAGAAGAAAAAAGCTGGAAGATAAAACCTGGAAGAGAAAGGAGAAAATGCTGCCACATGCATTACCACGTGATCAAAAATCAAAGGATCCCAAAAGATTGCTGACCAGCCAGAAAATACCAATCTAGGAGAAAGTAAGCCTTCTAACCTCTGAAACCATGAGCCAATAAATTCCTGCTGTTAAGTCATTCATTGTATGGTATTTGTTTTAGTAGCTAGGGAACTAAAACAACTTTATTCAAGTCTAACAAGCTGTGAAATAGGAAAATATTGAATCACATAGAATTTAAAGTTTCTTTATATCAAACATTCTACAAGTGGTCCCTTAAAATAAATTCCTGCTCTATAAGATGTTCCTTCCAATTTTTGAATTTTAGCATTTCTACACAATATAATTTTTTAAAGTGTAAATAAAATTAAACCCACTTACAATCATATATAGACAGCAAATGAGTTCATTGCTTTCAGGTACCAATTTCTATATATACCACCTTGAATTTATTGTACCATAATTAAGTAATACCTGTTAGTGCTAAACTACTTCCTTTGATTTTAAATATCTCAATGAAGTAGAAAGCACAAATAATATCATGCTCAATGAATAAAAATATATTAAGGAAATTCAGCAATCGCCTTAGGCCACATAGTACAGCTAACAAATGAACATCTGTTATTTTAAAATATAAGCCTAGTAACAACATGCTATGAGATAAAGTACAGTGACTTAAAAAGGCCACAAAACTTGAAAGGGGTGAAGCAAGATTCAAATCCAAGTTTGATTTCTCAGACTACAGTCTTAAGTACCAGGCAATACTGCCTCCCAAGTGGTTTGTCATAGGCAGGATAAAAATCAACAAAATTGCAAGCCCTTTAAGAACAGGAACATTTTAAGTAAGATTATAGATTGCACAGAACTACAGCAGTTCCTAGCCATTTTAGTGAAGTCACAGACCCCTAGAAAAATTATTAAAAGCTCCAGTTGCCATAATAGGAATATATGGTATCACTGGTTGTTTTCAAAGCTCATATTCAGGTTGACACACATTACTTTAGCTTTAAGGATGAGTTACAGAGGTGTAGCTAAAAGAAAGGAAAGGATGGCTTCCCCACCCACCCCCCACAATGGCTCCGTCATCTGTCTGCTCATCTTCTTTAGGAGGCACCGGGAACCAAACTCGGAACCTCCCATGTGGGAGGTGGGTACCCAACTGCTTGAGCCACATCCACTCCTGAAAGGATGGTTTTTGAGCACTCAAAGTACATTCATCACATCAGCCTGAGAAGTCTTGGGAGCCCACAGGGTCAAGAAGCTAAAGAAGGCCCCCATCAGGGCCCAAGAAGCTTTTCTAAGGTCTGAAGAGATGCCCTTTCTTTATATTCCTTCTAAGTTTGTGAGACACAGGTGATGATTAATACAATAAGACATATCTCAGTGTATCAAGATAAACTTTGTTCAGTAATCAAAGCAGTAGGGTACTGAGTTCTGGACTTTTTTTATACAAGGTCCTGGGGTTCAATCCCTCGCCCTGGTACCTCAAAAAAAAAAAAAAAAA